>VZRS01002380.1:173821-221727 GCA_013398055.1 Ifrita kowaldi
AAAAAAAAAAAATATTTCACCACTAAACAAATTACATAAGTGCAGGGTTGCAAAAAGAAAAAAAACATTAACACAAATTGGTTTAGCTGTACAAGATTTATCAAGTTAAAATAAAGTATGTTTTCAGGCTACATTCATTCGAGCTTCATTTGTATCAAGAAAGGCACTGAAAATAATCAAATTATAGAGCCCCAAAAGCATTTAATAATCACAAAAATGAAGCAGATGCACTAATAAAATTAACATTAATAAACTAGGTCAACACTGAGAAAAGAAAAGAGTGATGGAGGAGGAAGAGAGCTCCACCCAGAGCTGCTCCTCCAGGGTGCCAGCTCTGGCGCTGCACTCCCCACACAGCGCTGTGCAGCAATGACTACAGATGATGCAGCTCTTTGACCTCTTTAACACACACATTGCTCACACTGTCTCCCTAGAATCTCCGCTTGCTGCAGCGAGCATCCAAATGGTTCCTTAATATAGAAACCTGTGAGGAAATGCTCCCTCTATCAGTAGTTTATCAACCCTCAGATTAAGAAAGAGGGCCTTTAAGCCTCACAGGCTTATCTGCAGTGCAGTAGGAGTCTGAAGAGGCGAGCAGAGGACAGTCAGGCTCTCGAGGCATCCCATGATCTGTGGCTCAGGAGGTAATTTCAGCTTTCCTCACCACGGGTAAAAACACCACCTGCTCACCTTGCCTAAAATGATTAGAGAGAACAAACCTGAATCCAGCTGTGTCACCCCTACTCTATTGCCCCTTCCCAAAGCTGGGCAACCTTTTGTGTGAAAACAACTCCACAAAAATCAAAGGAATGAAAGGCAGTCCTTAAGATTTTGGCTCCTGGTGTTTTAACGCATAAAACACTACATACAATAAACACTGAGGAGTGATGATGACTGCTAGCTGAACCAGTAAACGCAGTGGAGAGACAGAACTGCTCTGTTCTGTCTCAGAATCTGACCCAGTCATGTCACAAAACAGATGCATAAATGATTACAGTGATTATGCAGAGGAGCAAGATTATGCAAGTGCTAAGCACTGCTGTTATAGATACACAAACGAGTATAAAGGGGCCTAGGGATGTAACATTTCTCTTCAGCTTTCTTAGGAGGGTAAAGAAAGAATGAGAAAGAGGGGGCTGGATAAATGCAGTCAGAGGGATTTATTTAGGCAGGAAAGACAGAACTCCTGTCTTTATGCCAAGTACTCCCTTGCTCACCTAGGGAAAGATCCAGCACAGCAGCAAAACCGCAGAGGTAGAAGCACAAAGGCAAAGAACTAAACTGTTCATTAAAACTCAGGATTGGAAAGAGCTGACAAGCAGTATAGTGCTGCAGAAGATCATTCTTCTCAACTTTCTGGCACAGAAAAATCAGGAACAACTGCCATTAGAAAAAAAAGGAGAGGAAAAAAAAATCAAGGACAGAGTAACAAAGTCATAGGCCAGTTCTGAAGAGCAGGGCGTGGTAGCAGAGATGCACAAAAGCTGTACATACAAGTGTGGTGAATTTTGAAGCTTTCTTGAAAGACAGTCTAGCTGTTATTACAAATACTGACATCAAAACCACTACTTTTAAATCCCCTTCCTCAAAATGAAGGTTAACACAAGATTGCAAAGACTCCAAGATGTCTTTGGATGCAAAAGCAGAACATTTAGTGATGTGCACAGAGGATAAACCACCAGCAGAAGCTCTAGTAAGTAATTCTAGAAACCAGGCTAGCTGCAGGCAGTCTGTCATGTCATACTACTATGTGCCAGTACAAAGAGAAAAGGTCAGGACAATCATACAATAACCTAAAAAATAAAAGAAAAAAAAAGTCATAAACATTTAACTGTAATTAGTTTCAAGTCTGTTTATCAGAAAGCTCATGAACACAAACCTTCAGCCGCAGAAGTGAGAGCAAGCTCCCCAGAGGTGCAGGGGCCATTCCCACCTCATGCCCCTCGGCCTGTGCTCAGACCCTCCTCAGCTCCCACCCTGGCCCTAGGAAGTGCCAAAGAAGCCCACACACACTCGAGCACCAGCCTTCACCTCCTCACTGTGAACCGCTGGGCATGGAGCCTCAGGCTCCGGACCTGAGTGTCCCTTCTCCTCTGTGGCTGGGGCAGGAGGTCACTGCTCCTCGGTCACTCATCCCTGCCTCTCCCCGGAAGGTGCCTCAAGCACTGGGTGCCTCCAGCTTTTCCCCATGGGTCTGCCAGCACAACTTTTGTGGGTGACTGGCCATTAACCAAGCTCCACCAGTCTGGTCCCATTAACAGAATGTACACATACTGCCTCACACGTTCCAGACAGGCCAGGGACCAGCCTGAAGGAAAGGAAAAACCTGTCACGGAAAGAGAACAAACTGCTGAGGTCAGGGACATTTTCATCCAGCAGAACTTGGCTATGCCACTGGAGCCCCCAGCTGAAATGTCCCTGAAACCCTCAAGGCAGGAATCACCTCAGTCCTATTCCAAGATGGCATGAGGGATCTTCTAGCAACAGAAGAAAATCCCTGTCCCTTCTCTGTTTTCATTAAGAGTATCAACAGGTTTTAGGAGAAAGAAATCACTAAGACACTACCCAAAGATTACACAGTATTTACTGGAATTACAGCGCGTTGCCTCAAAGGGATATGAGCTTATTCAGGCAACGTAACAAAAGATCAGAAAGATGTATTTTAATCCTCACCCAATATTTTCAGTGCCGTTGCTCTTGAAAGCAGATATTCCTTTCTTCTTACAGAATGCATGGTCTGTTATGCTGATATTATAAATCCACATTTTCAGCTCATTTTTTTTCCCCCAGTTTGATGAATAGTTTTAAATCATGCTTAAAATAACACGTTTAATATTATACTGTATGAAAATTCAAATTAAGACACTTGCAGGTAACTTTGGTAAATTAGAAAAAATGGTGTTCTTATTCTACATAAATTGCTGAAATCCCCCAAATACTTCCTATCTTGAGTTCCCCTTGTCCCCTGTAGCCTGAGCCTCCAGCCCAGCTGACTACTGCTGTCACAGAAATCCTCCTCTGTAGAAATTTTCTCTATTACAGGAAAAGCTCATGGATAAATTAAGAATCAAAGGCAATAGATTTAACACAAACTCCTACAGTACTGCTTTTACCCAGGCTTTTGAAGATTTCCTTCCCATTCCTCAACTTGCCCAAACAACTAAAAGGTTTGAAAGATTAATGTGACCAAAGATTTCTTCTTAGTGATGTTGAATGCCAGAAGCAAAGCCTAAGGTGAAATACAGATATACAGAAAGACTAGTTTGAACAGGCTTTATTATGGCCAGTTTGTCATATCTCATTTTACTGCTCATATCTTTCTTGCTTGTTCCCTCATAATGACGGCTTAAATACCTTGTCTTCAAAATCTACCAAAGATGCACTATTAACACATATAACTGTGCCTGTAAGCCACTAAGAGCCAGTTTTCTGGAATTTTTTAGAGGATGGCACACTGTTAGTAGGTAATTTATATATCTATTTTATGCCAAGGTCTTCAGAGAATCTGACTGTCACTTGAGACTGTGGTAAGCACCTAGCAAGGAGTAGGTGCATCATAAATTTATTAATGTGCCATTGTTTATTGTCCTAGCTTCTAGAAGCTCCAATAACATCTTGTGTGTAGGACAATGTGTTTAGTTCAATTAAAAATACCTAAATCTTTTTTTTATTAAGTTTTCAGCTGCCAGAAGTATCAATCGATTTTAGAACATCCCCTCCTCTTAAAAGGTCATCTCAAGGATGAACCTAGAAAGGCTCTACCAATTTTCCTTCATTTGAAACCTCTGGAGATAAAGGTCACACATTTCTTTGCCAGGAGAAAACAAACAAACAAACAAACAAACAAACCTTTCCCCACCTTCCCCCTGTTAAATGCAGCTTCTACAAATATTTTTGGTCTACAGGAGCAAACAGATTGCCAATGCAGTATCCTTGCAGATCACCTAAATGAATGGATGATCAATAAAATCCCCCAAACCTAACAAAACATAGAAATCATTTAACCCGAAGGGAGAAAGAGTTACTAGTGGTTTACATGACAGTGTACATGCCAGGACTGATCTCTGGGTATTTTTCACTAATATTGTCATATCAATACAAAAAG
The DNA here is from genome assembly GCA_013398055.1 of Ifrita kowaldi. Lineage (NCBI taxonomy): Eukaryota > Metazoa > Chordata > Aves > Passeriformes > Cinclosomatidae > Ifrita > Ifrita kowaldi. The sequence goes on from VZRS01002380.1 coordinate 177,927, forward strand.
TGCTAGGGTTTATACTCCTTAAGAGCCCAACAGCCTCAAACTCCTATTAGTTTGGAACCTGAGGGATTTTATATTACATATGTCAGTGAAAGTAAAAGCCTCAAATGAACTTTTCAAAACTTAGGTAAAAAGCAAAACGAAACATTATTTTCAACCTGCTGGTGCAGCAAGCAGGGGAAGACCCTTGGGCAATTCCTGCATATATGATTCTATGGCATAGTCAATGGGAAAGCCAGTCAGAATATGGGACAGCACTGCTGTATTTTTTAAGTAAGGGCAATTCAGCCATATCAATTAAAAAAGTATGTGATAGAAGCAAAACCTGAATGCTACTTATCTATAAATTAACTGATCTGCAAATCCCAACTTCAATTCTGCACTTCGTTTTTATTAAAGTTACTATTCTTTTCCATCTTTAAAGAGATTAAGTGCAGCTCTTTTGCTTCATTCACATCTTACAAAGGGCTCAGCTGCAGAGCTTCATCCTCTCCAATACCTGCACTTCACCTCTTTTGTCTAGCAACTTCAACCTCCAAGCAGGTGCATGTGAATCTTCCTAAAGTCATGTATACGAATACTTCTGAAGTCTCAAAGCCTCCCTTTCTCATTCAAGTTTGACAGAATTCGCCTTTTTGCTGCCCAGCTCTTTTGGTTGCCTTTTTTTTTTTTACATTGAAGTTTCCAGTGCTTTGGTATGATGCTACAGTACTCTGGGTCAAATCATGGTATTTTACAGCAGCTCCTTGAGACTGTCTAAGTAAGAGCAAAGAACACAAGAGGGGAAAAGAAGTCCTGTCCTCATATATTGTCACACAGGATGATAAAATCCTTCAGGATGCATGGAACCTCAAAATGTCATCTAATACAACCATGTGAGTATTTATATACTAGTGTTTCTCTGATCCACCAAACAGTGGCACAAAATCTATCCTTAATAAAGTGAGTTTTTAAAGCTTTCTTTTTTGCAGGGTGTTTTAGAAACAACATTCAGGAAACGTGATCTTTCAACCCTCATTGAGGCCTACAATGAAAAAAAATCAAAACATTTCATAAAAAGAAGTGATTCAATATTTCAGAAACATTTGTGTTATTACAAAAATTTTCTCAGAAATCAACCATATTCTTTTAGAGGTTAAAATTTTGAATAAAAGTAACTTTTTCAGCTCAAAACAACATTTTAATGAGAAAATCCATTAGCAGTCCTAAACCTTGCCCTGACAACAAGTGTTTGCACCTTTGCAATGTTTGGATGCATAGATGTTTCTGCTGATGTTTTGTAGCAAAGTCCTTTGAGGGCCACTTATTCTCCTGTCTGTGAGCCTTCCAGCATCATTACATCTGTCAATCCAAAAATCCAAGCCAAGCCTGGCTGCCAAGCAATCAAGAGCACGTGCACATAGACACAGACTAATCAATACAGTTCTGACTGTAATTCCTATATGAACAAAAGTAAAATACTAATTTATTCAAAAACTCAGGCTGCAGAATATTCTCCCTCATGATCTGAACTTTCTGCTCTTACATCTGCCTGGCCTCCTTAGGATGAACAAATATTTGTAGCTGATAGCTCAATGAATTATCATGGGCAAGTAATGTTGTAACAGCTACCAGAAAATGATGTTAAAAAGGACGAGAGACATAACAGACAGACCTGTAATCTTCAAAGCAGTTTTACATGGGAACAAACGAAAGCATCCAGGCCACTCATGACTTGTCAGTTAATAATGCAATCACATCTTGTTCTAATACTGCACTGTAGTACAAGCCAAACATTTATTCTGTGAGTCTTCTGGCAAAACTGTATAAACAACAATACCCCTCCTCCAAACATGACATTTTTATTTCATGCTGTACGTGAATTAATTGAAATTCAAATTCAAATGCTTTCTGCATGCACAGTTGGAAGCTTGTCCTGTCTCCTAGCAAAGCGTGAGCTCTAGCAACCAAACACTACCATGCTAAGTTGTCAGATAAGCTAGGAAGGAAATTCCAAATAAATTATTTTCAAGGCACTGTCTTTATTTTAAGCAAGGAAGAAGTGTTTATGCAGTGAGTCCTTAGCTACAGACAAGCCTTCTTATGAAGGAAGAACTCATGCCAATATAAAGCTTCATTTACTTCTAGATATGAAAAAAAGAAAAAATGCATAATGGAAAGAATGTCTTCCACCTGAAGCAGCTCTTAAGCCATATGATACAGGGGCTGTAGTGTGACATTACCACTAAACTGAGCCAAAAGTTTATTTCAATATGTTCTACCTGTCTCTACCCTAAATGCCAACAAAGCTGGAGGGGAAGCCAAAGTTGCTGCTCGTGTGGGAGGTAAATCTGCTGCACCAGCGGGGGGAAAGCTGAGCTGGGGCTGGTAGAGGATGTCCTTGTGCCTGCTGAGGAGAATGAAGGGATAGAGGAGGGAAATGCTGAAGTGTAGGCTAGATTTCTCTTTTCTATGCTGCAAGCACAAATCAGGACTGGAGGAAACAGTCATGACGAGGAGAGAGGGCTGCAAAGCTACTCCCCCTGCATGTAATCAGAACATATACTGCACTTAATGGTAGTAACAGGGATGAGATACTCATCCCCTTCTTATCTCCCCCTGCTCCCCAGGAAGCTGTCCATCAGCAACAAGGACTCTAGTTTCACAGCAACTGTTTGCTAACCCGTTAAAACCAATCTGCAGCAAGCAGACAGGCCTGAAAAGGAAATAAACTACCTACTCACTTAAAGTAAGAGTGAAATCTTTACCTAGATAATACCTGGTAAAAAACTTCATTGACTGTAGGATAGAAGAAACACCCTTTGCCATTGCACTTATTATTTTGAACTGATTTGAGAGGACACTTTCCAAGAATAAACAGTCAAATAAAACAGTTATCGATTTAATAATCTCCTGTTTAATGTTGCAACTGTTTTCACCCTTAGCCTGTAAGGCAGAGAGTAAATGGGAGCACAACTGAGAAAGTGTGTCTGGACAAAGAATCCACAATTTGAAAAAACTGGATAACTGGAGAAGACCAAACTGCAAGACCATAATGCTAAAATGGAAGCTCTCAGAGAAAAAAGAAGGAGTTTAATAAGATTAAGATTATAGAAGTAAATTAACAGTCAACTGAAAATTACCCATCCTCAATAGAAGTCACAAACACTAATTAGTTCCAGCAAGTTGACTTTAAAGAACTTTGTTGTGGCATTATTTTTAAAACACTAACATATTACTCACACAGAACTTGTGTTCCCTGACAAACATTTGATCATTAAAGGTGTCAAAATCAGATAGGGGCCTTCTTGCAGGTTATCAGTCTGATAACAAAATTATTTTTCTCTTTCTTAGACAAAAACCAATAGATATATTTAAAACACAACATGATTTTTTAGCAGATGAAAACAGTCTCAGCTTTGGTCCCTTCTGGGGTATTTTTTTCCTTTGTAGAGAAGAAAGTAAGCTAGTAATTACAACATGCAGCTCTAAGACCAATTAACAATCTGCAACATGCCCCACTTCTTTTATCCTCCACTGGTAACGCTACAGGCGGCATTAGCTGTCTAATAAATAGGTGAGCACTGCTTAACACTTTGCAAGGTTTCAGCATTTCTCTTCACCCCTGGCATCAATTCTCTCACTCCCTTGGCTATTAGCAGATCAGTCTGGCAGTATGCAGATGCTGTTCTGTTGTGTGTTCCAAGATGCACACTGCCTTTAGGCTCCCTTGGGCTATGAAAGGCAGGTGGCTTATTCATGTTCTGAAGAGAAAGCTTCACTAATGGCCTCGCAAAGGTCTCCAAGAGATATTTTTTTCCTAGTTAATCAGCCAGACAAAGAATTTACTTCTGCTTAGGAAGGGTGGATATTTGCAAGGCAGCTATGACTAGGAAAGGGCAAATGTTAAAAGTATTTTTAATATACTTGCATTTCCTGAGAGCTAAACAGTTCCATGCCGAGCACAATGCAATGTGAGGAAATATTAAAACTGAACATGCTCCGTGTATCAGGCTTTACAGGGACCAAGTACACAAGCATTGGTCCTACACAAAACCCTGAACTGGATTAGCAACGGCAATTTTTTATGCTTCAAATATACATGCCAAGCACCTATTTCAAGGCTGTAGTATTTGGGTTCTTTCTTCTTGGGATAATTATGGAGATGTACAGCTAATACAAAAGTAGGCAGGTGAATTACTCGCTAGTACCACGTGATACTGCTGCCACCAGGAAAATCTGTACAGGCAGATCTGTTTCTTCTAAGATTCCTGCTGGGCACTATATGAACAAGCATGACATAAATGCTTTCTTTGCCTGTAATAAAGAATTCATACCCACACAAAATCGACTAGCTTGTCATGGTGTGACAGAATGCACAAAGAGAGTGTCTATCAAGGAGCATATCAGCTGAAAATCTGCATCCTACTTATCAATGTCTTCAGAAAGTTGTAGCATATGCAACTTGAAGATCTAAAGTATATACTGACTTTTATATTATATACTCCCAGCAAGCTGAGTAACAGCAGTTTTTCTGTAATAAAACCAGATAGGAATAAGCCAGGCTTCTCAGTCAAATACATTAATTAGTTATGCCTATTAACATAAGTAAAAACAAATAGACAGCTTACAATAAATCATTCATCTTTCCTCTCCACTTCTTTAGTCATCCAATTCCACATACACATTTTAAGAAAGGCTAGTACTAACACCCACAGTCTTTATCTGGATGTTGTCTGTAGAATAAATTTTTTGCACTACAAAAAAATAGGAAGAGTTCGTGTCTGCATGTATTCAAATATATAAACATATACAGACACATAAATAAACACATATTTACATACTTTCTATATTGCCTGCTTTTTTACAACTGTTTTAAAGGAATAAAACATGATAACTTTGTTCTCAATTTACCTTAATAGAAACATTATTGAAAAAAGATCAGATTTTGGCTGTTTTGTCTACAGTCTGCTCTCTTTCTCTGTTGGCTAAAGAAAAAGAGAACTTTGTGAAAGTCACTAGTTGGGAACCTGATCCTTTACACCAGCTTGCTACATCCCAAAAGTATCATAATGCAACCCTTGAGTAAAATATGATCTCTGCCTTTTCATTCACCCCATCTCCACCCTTGTAGATAATATTCTGCAGTTGTAGATACAATAATGTCCACAGATCACGAAATCTGTCCAAGGGATGGCCTGAACTCTTACAAATAGAACTATTCAATAGACCATATGGAATTGTTCTGCACTACCACAAGGAATAGTAGTGTCATCCTTTAGTCTTTGTTTCACATAGCAAAAAATTGCTTTAATTACCACCAAACTGATGCCCAAAAGAAAACAATCTTCTCCAAATAGAGAAATCTCGAGATGGCAGACCAACCACCAGATCAAGAGAGGTGATCCTGCCCCTCTACTCTGCTCTGGTGAGACCCCACCTGCAGTGCTGCATCCAGCTCTGGGGTGCCCACCACAGGAAGGACACGGATCTGTTGGAGTGAGTTCAGAGGAGGCCACGAAGATCATTAGAGGGATGGGGCACCTCTCCTATGAAGAAAAGCTGAAAGAATTGGGATTGTTAAGCCAGGAAAGGAGAAGGCTTTGGGGTGACCTAATTGCAACATTCCAGTCCATGAAAGGAGCCTACAGGAAAGATGGAGAGGGACTTTTTACAAGGAGTTGTAGTGACAGAAAAGGGGGAATGGATTCAAACTAAAAGAGAGCAGGTTTAGATTAGCCATTAGGAAGAAATTCTTTACTTTCAGGGTGGAGAGACACTGGAACAGGCTGTCCAGAGGAGTTGTGGAAGTCCTGTCCCTGGAAGTGTTCAAGGCCACTTGAGATGGGGCTTTGAGCAACCTGGTCTAGTGGAAGGTGTCCCTGCCAATGGCAGGGGGGGTGCAACTAGATGATCTGTAAGGTCCCTTCCAACCCAAACCATTTTATGACCATGTGATTCTATGTCTCCTTACTTCTTACACAGTTCAAATTCTCCTTGAATTAATAGCAATAGTCCAGCAACCCAAAGTCCAGAAAGACAGAACTTACCGGCAAAGGCACTGCCAAATGCTAGTACGTCTTTATTGGCTTCCAGACTGGAGTTGGCTTGCAACCACCAGTGAGTGCACAGCCTAAGGTAACACACCACTGTTAAATACAGACACCCATATTTGGGATAACAAATACCCTCCTCTCCACTGCTCTGCACAGGATAGCCAAGCTACAGGTACGTTACCAGTGCCATGAGCCTTTGGAATACGCTTCCATGTATTTCATAACAGAACTATTAACACTGCACCAACAGAAGCACGGTGTTTTCTTCACACGTTCAATCCAGCGCTTATTCTTGTCACTTTACTGTCACTTCTCCCTCTGAGAGGAATATTTAACATTCAGGTGGGTACCCAAATAGTGTTTCGCAGCCAAAACTCAAAGAGAAAAAAATTTAAAAGTAAAATTTAGGTTCAGTTAGGAGGGGAGAGGGGAAAGAAGAATGTGAACACTTTATCAACTGTTTTAATTCCAGAGTTTTGGGGCTTTTTTCCTCATGCACTGCTTCCTCTTCTGCTGACTCAGAATGATGCTTGGATTATTACAATCTTTTTGACATTGAATTACCTTAAGTAATTCTATTCTCACAACCACACTGAGCTAATTTTCAGTACTTGGGGCATTGCACTGTTCCTATCCAGTTCCATGTATGCAGAGGGAAATGAAAAACACATACTGGGGCAGGAGGGAGAGATGATGAAAAAAAAGAATTATTCCTCTTCGCAGATCATGACTTGAACATCATCTAGGGATGAAATACTCTCATTGAAAAGGTCAGAAGAATCCCCTCAATGCTTCAGGTTTGGGTACCAGGGAGTTCACCATCTCACCGTCGAGTTCCGTGCACTCAGAACACTCCCTCTCCTGTTGGCAGGCCTCTTACCTCATTTCCATTCCAAACTCATCTCTTCTGCCAGTGAGCAAACATGGGTTTGATTTGTACATTGATCCAAGCAATCACCACGTGCACACACTGCACCATGCTCCTTGACCCCACATCCACATGCACAAAATGCTTAACGATGCTCTCGCCCAGGGCTCTGACACGGATCGCAAGCACTGCCATGCACGGAGCGTTCACTCGTGACTTCAAGTGTGCCAACAGCACTCACTGAGGTTGTAACTGCACAAGGCAGCTCAATTCTTGTCAACCAAACTTAAGCTGGTCTCACTCTATTTATAATGCAGGCACAGCAAATCAGTCTGATAAATCTTAATTAAATTTAAGTAAACTTTGATTGGTGTAAAATGTAGTGTGCATTTGGCCAATGGACTATCTAGTGTAAGAAGCCCGAAGCAGTAATGTTTTAATGCATCATACCTCTGTGATTTGAAGTCTCAGAGTAAACAAAACAAAGTTTGCTTCAAAAGTGCACCTCAAATCACCTCATACTTTCCTCCTACCAATGTACTCGACTATTGGTGTTATGTTAATAGAGTCTACATAAATGGTCTCCTAATCACTTGATAAACTGCTTCATAAACAAGTAACTTCCATAGTTGTCAATTAGTTACATAATCAGCAAGTATTTGCTATCCATCAAACAGCAGCAGCAAATTCAGCTGCAAAACACCACACTGTACCAGGGGAATAGAGGAGCAGGGAGAAGATAAGAGAAGAAATTAAATTAATATTGTTAGCATTTCATGTCACCTGTACAGACAGTATTTGGGTACTGATGTAAAGTTAGTTTTATTCCTGCTGCCCAGCGGAGCTACTCATCCCCTGCTACAAGTTTATAATACACTCAGCTCCTCTTCTGAGCTGCCAGAAGATATGAGCAGATCAGAACCTAAAACTGATCTTACCACATGACAAAATAAATTAAAAAAAAAAAAAAAAAATTACCATCACCAAAAACAACCCGGAAAGAAACCCTTTTCCTATTGTTTTGGACAATCAAACTATTGCCAGACAAGACCTAATGTCCACTGCTTACTACACATCTTTCCAGCACCAGCATTTGGTGATACATGGTTTTAAACCCTCCCCATTCAAAATACTTTTGGTTGTTATTTCCCTAGAAATTTTAAACAGATGACCAAAAAAAATTAACTGCAACCAAATCTGGATACGGACCCCACATGCAGAAAGATATAAAGTGGGAGAAATGACTGGAAGACTGAAAGATACAATGAAAGAAGCTGTTCTGACTGAAATCTCACATTTGGCTTTATTTCAGCTATGATGTCCAATACTACTGCTGAGGGTGAGGCTGAGATTCTGACTAGAACTTACTGCAAATCTTCTGGTGTGCTGGAGGTACGAGACCTAGTTTCTTCTGACCTTCACTTAGGACTTTTCTATCAGTGAATAGGACATCCACTCTGTCCACATTGCAGTGTGATACCTTTGCACAGAAACAGATGCAGGAAGCAAAATTCACATCCTCTAGTTTCATGCACCTACCCCTGAACAATCTTTTGAAAGCCACATTGTCAGCAGAAAGACAAGGTTCCCCAGGGCAGTGAATTACACATCAAGGCCACTGATATCTTTAGTGCCCACTGATTTCACAGGACCTGCTCATTTCCTTGTGGTTGAGCCCACAGGTCAGGACAGGAGTACAGGTTGTGTCCTGTGGCAACAACAGGACAAGAACTATTATTCTAAAAGATGGTTCAGCTATACTTCATTCTGTGTTTTCCTGTTACTGATAATAGAGGACTCTGGATAAAAACCTTGACAGTATAAACAAGTAGAGATTTTATTTATTTTCCATGGAAAGACTTATGCCTTTAAGTCACCTTGTTTAAGAGCAATTACATATGCCACATGTTTTCACTAGGAATTTAGAAGTCAGGAAAGGTCTGACACTGAGAAAAGGCTAGCACTCCGAGCACTTAAAATAAGGTTAAGCATTGGAGACCACAGTATTAACATAAGGCAGTAAAACTGAATCTTTACAGCATGACTAGATACATCTCGAGTCAACTTGAGTTCAAAGTTACAATTAATTCTTTAGAGATTACAAAATAAATACAAGAAAGGACGGATGACAAGAGAAGAAAGAAGAGAGAGGTCTGCAGCAGCTACAGGCAAAATGAAGCTGTGGCTAGTTCAATCCATTAAGTGGCATTTGCCACTTTGTGAATGAGAGACTTGTGAGGGAGCAGGCACAGCAACAGTGCAGTAAGCAAACTACCTTTCCTGTGCTAGAATGGGCACAAAGTTGGCTAATTTCAGCAGATTGTCCACTGACATACACTGTTTCTCCTTCAAGGTTTCAGCAGCGTATGGCAAACACTGGTGCTTCTTTTCCCTTAAAAGCCTTAATCTTTCAAAAATTCTATGCCAGATCTTCTACACTTGCCCTCTCAGGTTCATGTACCAGACCTTCTTCCATTTCCAGTCTGGAAAGTAACATAACATTGAAACACTACAAAAGTGTTGCTTTTGCTCCCTCAAAATAAAATCATGAGCACAATGAGAACCACCAATGAATGTGCACCAAATTTTATCCAATGGCAACATAAATGCACAAGCAAACCATTACTTGTGTGTCTGCATGTCTGGCTGGCTGGACAGACAGGCAGCAGTAGATCTACCCAGTGAGAATACTGGGTGAACAAATATTTATTGAGAATTACTCAGCTGTGATACAGAAGGGGATTCATGGCATGGTGCATCTGGACTCTGCTCATTTTTTATGAGATAATTGCGCTACGGACTACCTCAAACACGGCATGACTGAAGGATTTGCCTTTTAAATTTAAGAACATGGAACGGACAGGAATTAAATCCGTCATGCCTCTGTGTAGCACACAATGGAGGAAGAATATAAATAAACAGGCAACCAGAATGGTGCAATAAGAACAGGATTAATCCAAGTGTGATTAATTCAGTGTCAGATTAAAATTGATAGTGCCAGCTGTATCGGGTCCATTCTGCCACATTATTCTCGCCTGTCATTTTTTTTTTTTGTCCATCTTCTTCCCATTTCCTTGGTGGATAAACCTGCAGGAGAGTTAATTGTCACATACATGGATTTAATCACATTGTCCACACTGTTTGGGGGCCTTGCCTTCAGCGATCCATGACTAATTGTTGTGGTAATTTTTCAATCATTAACAGCACCGCATATGCTGCGGACAAATCCCACGGCACCCACTAAAGCCCCGGCGGCCAGCGGCGCACACGCCTCCATCAAAGCCCCGCGCCCCGGCCGCCGCCCCCCTCGCCCACCGCCGGCTGCATCCCCGCCCTCGGGGGCGAGCCCGGCGCTGGTACTGCTGCCTTTAAGGAGGCAGCGCTGCCAAAGGGAGGGAGGGGAGGGGTGGGGGGCGAAGAAGGACATTAGAACGCCATCTGGGAGGGCTGGCGGGGCTCTCGCTGTCCGCCCGGCGCCCGCAGCTGCCGCCCCGCTCTCCCCAGAGCCGCCGCGGGTGCGCCGGTGGGACGGGAGCGGCCCCGGGGGAGCCCTCGGGCGGATGGAGGCACGGCTCTAATCACCTCGTCAAGCCGGCGAACCCACCCGCCTTTCCCGTCTCCGCTAATGACACGCGTTTCATAAGGCACAAAAAGGCGAGCCAAAAGCTCCCCTCCTGCTTCAAAGCCAAATAACAACCAGAACGTAACAAATCGCTGCACCAGCAGCCCTGCAGCAGCAGGAAGGATCAGCGCCAAGGCGCCTCGGAGGGAGCCGCGAGGATTATACAAAAGTGCCACTGCCTGTCCAAGCTACGTGAACCAAGTGACCCCAGCTCAGCTGGCAGAGAGCTCGTCTGGGGAATGAGGCGGCCGGCATTCCCAGTCACCTTCTGACTTCTTGCTCCCGGAGCAATTTATTCACTGATAGAGGTGTACGACACCCTCCAATGGTGTACGCCTGGGTCGCTCCAAAAAACAGATTTGTGTTTGCAGCTTGGGATGGACCGATTGGACAATGTGATGTTCTCCTCTCCCTCACCACCCCGTTTCCAAACACATTAACATATTAAGCTGTTTTATGCGCCTGGAACGTCACACTTATAGATGATGCATATCAGCATCCTCAAAGAAGGCTTGAATGGGGGAAGGAAAAAATCAGATGAGATCCTGCAGCATCTCTGCCTTGAAGAGACCACTTTAAAACAAGGTGGCATTTCAGCAGTCACCCACGAGGCTTTAGAAAACGCTGATAGAACGCTTCATTATGGCAAGCTACGATAGCAGCAATAGTGACTATCGAAATATAAATGCAGGCAAAGGAGGGGGGAAAAAAGGAAAAAAGGGAGAAAAATAAGAATTAAGAGCAAAACGAGGCAGGATTACACAAAGGCAGGAGCCTCTTTGCTCCCTCTGAGTGGAGGAGAGAGAATCCCCAGCTACACAGGGGAGTAAACAACAGCATCCTAGACTTCGCTTCTCGATCAAGCCATAAAGAAGCAAAGGGAGGGAAAAATCCCGTCCTTGCCACAAGTTTCTGACAGTCACAGAACCGGCACTCTTATGCAATCGTTACATAAGTTGTGACAGGACCGGCGCCTTCCCCAGTCCCTGCCCAGGCGCAGGGCAGGCAGGGCACCCCCGCCTCCCCACCGCTGCATCACGCTCTCATCTGCTCACCCCGGGGCTGCAGATGCGGGGTGATACACAAATACAGAATAATCCTCTGCACTTTTTATTCTTTCTGACATCTTTCTCCCACCATCCATGAGTTGCTTTCTGCAAGGGTGGGGGAGTACTTAGTGGCACACAACAGAAATAACCCTTCTTGCTTTTTTTCTCCCCGCTCCTTATCCCGGAGAATACTGCCCTCTCAAACCAAAGGAAAGGGTGACAACATGTAAATAGTTTCTTAAATAATTTCTGCACGTAGCAGCGTTGCTGCTATTACCACACTGCATTGAGTCGGTGTCACTGACAGAAGAACCACATGAAGTTTATGGAACCGCCTATAGCCTACCAGAGATGACAAAAGATCCCAGCAATGGCAGATGGCATGTGAATCACCGCACAGGCAATTAGCAGCTAGCTGACGGATTTTGACGTGCTGGGGAGGACAGAGGGGGTTTTCTCTGCTCCTAGCAGTTCTCACCAGAGGGGATGGAAATAGGCATTAGTCTCACTTTGCCCCCACAGAGTCTTTGCAACCACTCTTGCTGGGTTTGAGGCTGCTGTATTGCTAGGCACTTATAAGCACCCAGTGTAGAAAGATTTGCAGCAGCAATAAAAATGCTGTATTTTTACCTTGATGAGATCAAGTCATAGCTGCTGCAAAGCAGAGTGTTTTAGGGAGATTAAAGAAAAAAAAAAGCACAAAAAACCCACCTATGCAGCAAAGGACCACAGCCACCAAGCCAAGTGCTGTGAAAACATTACAGTGCTGTAAACAGTGATTGAAAATGCATCAAAAACATCAAATGCTTCTAAGCTACAATGACAAATGTATTCTGGAACTGTTCAAGTTGGATACCTCTCAAAATGAATTTTTACGGTAGACAACGGTCTTAAATTTTGATCAGAGAGCTAATGCAGAACCCTTCAGCATGAGCCTAGTCAGCATATATCTTTATCTTCAAGTCAGTAAAAAGAATAATATAAAAAAAGTGCCAGTAAAATAATGTCCAGCAAAGGTCTCCTCTGTGTGGCTGCAGCGCAGACCTTGGATGACACTGAAGCAGGGACATTATTCTGAGCAGTCTGACTGACAGCACTGTGAGCAGTGACACTCAGAAGGCTACTACCTTAAAAACCCAAGGTGACAACTTACACCAGTTTTTCTAACATTTTTTAGTTTGTTTTCTCATTAGTTGTCAGGTCAGTGCTAGCTTTTGTGAGCTCTGCAGTGGGGATTCTTTCTGTAGTTTTTACTTGCTCAGTGCATGCTCAGGAACAGTAATCCCTTTTGGGGGGCTCCTTGCACTGATGCAATTAATAGCATTAAAGAAAAACGTGCCAGCCTCACAGCGCAGGTGCTCTGCCTCTGGAAGCACAGCATCCAAGTAACCCGTTTTGCTGGAGGAAAAGCTTTACCAGCCATCATCAATACCTGGACTAAGCAAGGTTGTCCACTTAAGAAGGGCAGCATACCAGCCTGTATTTTTCCATCCCAAACTGGGTATGCTGGTAGGGATTCAGAAGAGGCTAGATGATGGTACCTTGCAAAGAGACAAGATGCTGACAGTAAGACTTTCATCAATGTCTTGCTTCCACATCAGACAGCTCTTCCTATAACCTGCTCAGTTCTGCATTTCCCAGGAGCCAGAGGCTGTGTCTATTTTCCAAAGCCTGCGCTTCCAACATTGTGCCAGGCCTACAGCACACCATTCAGCATCTGCTTGCAACTACCACTGGCATCCATGCCATGGGTTGCCCACTCCTCACTAAAACCCAAGGCTGGGACACTCAAGTTCTACCAGCTAGAGATTTACTGACTGCATTCACTGACTTCCCGGGCTACTTTGCACTTGCTTACTGACTTCCATTGCCAGGTATGACAGCATTTTGCAATTCCTGATCAAGTCTGAAGCAACAGTGAAAAGTCAATAGGTTATTATCCCCATTTCATACACAAGTAAATTGAAGAAGACTGTGAATGCAACAGAAATGTTAAGTTCAAGCAAATGCTACTGAATGGTTTTAATAGATACCATGTCTTCCATGCAGTTAACTATGCAAGTTTTGTAATGAAAGAAAACACTGAATCAAATAAATCAATTTTCAGCTGTAAGCATGCCTGTGCTCTAATCTTATTCAGTGCAAAAAAAGGGATACATACTTTATGTATATGATTACTAATCACCAGGACAGAGACAAATGGTATATCACTATATGAAATTGCATACCATTCTGCAGATGGAACCAAGACTGCAAATATATTTAGAATGTTTGAGAATTGATTTGAAGAGCTAGTAATTTTATCATATATCAGAACCTTCTACAACAGGAACAGATCTGAGAATCTGGCTGTTTTGGCATTTTGTCAGCTATTGAGACCAGAAGCTGTAATTATGCAATAATATGGCTACAGGTGATGTTTCAGCAGCTATAATTCACGTAGTCAATGATCATCTTGACACACAAAGAACGATACTCCATATACATCTTAATCTTTCCTAGTTTGACAGCACTTAATCATATGAACTATAATGTAACACATTGAATTTGAGTGTCATTGAATTCCACATAAATTGTTAACATGCAGTTTTGGTGGATTTTCCAAATCTTTTCTAATGCATCAGTCCAAGTGCACCAAGCCAGTCACATGTTACAGGAAAGGAAAACAAGCCCTATATGTTGTCATATTTTAAAAAAGTCTTATGAATCTCAGGGAGTTCTCACATAACATTTGAACATACTGTAGTGAATGTTTGTTTTGCTTCCTCCAGCTTAGAGCTTCTAAAAAAAAATAAATTAAAAAAGCAAAAAAAAAAGCAAAAAAAAAGCACTAGCAAGCTTTCTGAGCCAGAGATCAATGTTCAGAATTAACTGAAATGTTCAGAAAGGGATGCTGTAATGAAAAAGCACCAAAAAAAAGAAACACATGATGCAAAGACTTACCTTCCAAGTGGAAGGTGACAAAGTAGCAGTAATGCTGCCCTTACTGAGGACAAACAACTGAGGAGGGCCAGCCTCTCTCTGAATGGATTGTAAAGTGACATGGAACAAGTCGCTAAATTGAGCTGTGTCACACTTTCCCCTTCTGTAAAATGTGCCTGATAATATAGCTTTTATAGAACTCTTAAGGCATGCTGCTGAGAATTGCTACATAGGAGCACCATTTTTATTACTGTCCAACAGAGGGCATCTAAGCAGGACAACAAAGATTGGCCACATTTCTGTTACTGAGAATAGTCAGAAGCAGTGTTCCTCTCCATTATGTTTTCCCCACATGCCTTAAAAAGCAAATAAAACCCCAACAAAACAACCACCAAAATACCAATGAGTTCATCAAACAGAGGTTTCAGATGGATGCACTTCAGCAGCTGAAGAAGAGACACTGCTAGCATATCTATACATTACAGCTTTCTCAAGGCTATGGCACCTACAGGTATTCCAAATCTGGCTTGGCACTGAAGTATCATGTTGTAAGGGTATTTGCATGATGACCAACAGTAAGGTTTGAGGAGTTTTCAGTAAGGTAAGACTCCCCTGCAGGAAGACTGAAGTCTAATAAGGCTAAGGGATAGTGGAAGAGGCATGCAACATCTCGGAAAAATATATCCCTTCTAAGTCATTAGACTTCACTGCTTTAGCTTGAGGTTTTTCAGATGACATGTCTGTATAAGAACAAAACCAAAATCCCCTAAATTTCATTTAGAAAAAAAACACCCAAAAAAATAGATTGCAATTCCTCAAACATTTTCTCAGTTCCAGCTCCAGTTGCTACTGCGTCTTAAACTTCAGCTGTCAAGAAACAGGTACTTCATCTTTCTTATTCCCCATTTTCACCAGTGCTCAATTTCTCATAGCTATTCCTAACACAGCATCTTATTTCAATCCCACCCTTAGCCTCAGAATGACTCCTCCTCATGCTTTTCGCCTCTCCCAGAGCAAAGCTTCAGCTTCCATTTCACACCATGGAAAGCATGTCTGTACACTGGATTACCCAAACTTAAATTGTCATTCTACAAGAACAGTTGAGCAAGAAAATCAAAGTCAATGGACCAGGTCACAGATGTCAACAGAGGCCTTCAATCACCTGTCAAACACCTTTACTGTTCAAGGCATAAGCCCAGAACCAGGAGTAAAGCGATGCCTGAAACAAATCCTAGCCCTCAAAATTCAGTGTCTTGCACAAGACTTCCACAAGTACTGGAGAACAGAGCTGATGAGCTCATGCAGGCATCTCCCCTGCTGTCAAACTTCCTTGACACAGTTTTCTCAGCTGTGGTTTGAAAATCTTTTTAGGGTTGTCCTTCAGATGGCAGCACACTTGCTGCAATTACTCTCTTCTGCTATGAAGCCTTTTGGGTGTCTCCAGGGAGCCTGGGAAGGCCCTTCCAGCTCTGTATTGCACAAATGTGTGGAACACATAAAAGAAATTATAGATTCAGTGTCCCTTAGTTCACCTTCCTTAAACTCCACCTGTGAATTGTACCGTCACAGAGCTTTTCCCTAACTTAAGGTGTATGCATTTTTCTTCAAGCCCCACGAGAACAGAAATAATGAAAGGGAGATGGGAGTAAAGCAGCAAAAAGGTCACTGTAGGAGAACTCTAGCTTTTCAAATTTGAGCCTTTCAAGGAAAGAGTTGCTGATTTTCTCTTCCTGCAGAGTATCATAAGGCAGCAAGAAGGTCATTGTAGGGGAACACTAGCTTTTTCAAAATTGAGCCTTTCAAGGAAAGAATTAATGATTTTCTCTCACTGCTGAGTATCACACCTGCAGGTATCGTAGAAAGAAGACAGGAGGCTGTCTGTTGAAAATAAGTGAAGGATGTGCTTTTTTTAATGAATGCAACTATGTTTCTACCACTAAGAATTATCACATTAATTTAATCTACAAAAACAATGCCATCATGATCTCAAGCCCTGGGCATGCCTGTTGTAAGTGGGTGCTTCCTCTGAAAAACCCAATGGTCACTTTAATGAAGAACACCAGAATGGGACAGGCCTCTTAGAGTTGTTAAAATTTTTTTTATCTAATTATTGATCCACGAAGAAGAGGCAAGAATGTGAGAGCATTTTCTGTCCAATATCAGAGCAGTCACAGAGGTCTATAGGAAATGACCGGTTGTACTATTTCTGCAAGTGCTCCTACACTTGGTGTAGGATGACCTGAATTTCCATCTATATCATCTTCTAATTTCACTCCCTCTTGTTTTTAAGTAATATTTCCTTCAAACTATCTGGTGAAAACTCCAGGGCAACACCAGTGTTTATGAAAGTTGTATAACATAACAATAATTTTTAAAAAATCAGCCATCAGTCATGTGAATATCCGCTGATGATCTCGCACACTTCCCTACTCTCCCCTCTCCTGTTTTTAAGAGTTAGTGCTTCTGTGACAGCCACAAAGATGACAAATATGGAACTACTGATGGGACACCACAAAAATTACTCTATTTTCTGTTCACTTAATTACACTCATACATATCGAGTGTTTCTTTCTCTCCACCCCAGGATATACAGGCTTGATCTTCTACTAAGATCATTTTGTATTGACTAACTGCACAGAAACAGAAACAGCACAAATTATACTTTTTTTGAGCTAGAAACCAGCCTGCTCAGCATCACATACTGCCAAAACAAAGGAGCAGCTTGTTCCTTGTCCCACTAGGACAGCAGCTCATAGGGTCACATTTAAAGCAATGCAGATAGTCACCAGTGTATCACTCTCAGCACCTGGATACTATTATAAAACCATATATACGGCACAGAACAACCTAGGGTATCTACTTAGGATGCTACAGCATTTTTCTAATGTTTGCTTACAGCTCCTCCAATCAGCCATATGCAGAATATAGCAAGTGCTTATGCACAGTCTGCTCCACTTCACTAGTGATGTGTGAAAGCTGAGATCATGCAGCCACAGTAACTTTTGTTCAAAACTAGTGTACAATTAAGTGCATCTTCAGATGGCTTAAGTGAGCTCCAGCTTCTTGTTCTGAAGGGGCTCTAGTAAATTCCCATTTCTTTGTTTCTACGGCTCATATGCCTATGATGTGCAAAACCTGTTATTATACCTCCTCTGAACATGACCAGAACTTCAGGCTGTGAGGAACCGGACAAATAAATAAATAACCATGAGAGGGGCACAGGACAATCTTGCAAGCAGAGAACCCCAGAGAAAATAAACTCTCCTGTATAACATGAACTGCCACCTCTTATGAAATAAATAAAAATAGCAGCAGCAAGTGGCAATACAGGTAGTGTACAGTTTTCCTTTCTAAGATCACCAGCTTTTATTCAATAAGACTATGAAGCAATTCAGCACTTGGAAAAGCAAGTAATTCTGATCCTGTCTTGATTGTGATATGGTGGGTTCTAACACAGTAGCAGAGATATCCTGGCAATTACAGTTTTTGCTGTGCACCACGCAGGAGTATTGTATTAAGACTATATTTCCCCAAGATGAAAAAAGGAGTCCCAGGCAGGAATTTACCTTTGACTGTCACTTTTGAAACATGCTAAGCAAGTCTGAACTAATATGAGAAAAGGATTCTCCTCATTGTACTTTTTCTTTAGGAATAATTCATTAGCTAAATACTTTTCAACCAGTACAGTCAAAGCCCTAGCTGAAGTCTCTTGCCCTATTTAAATAGATCCTACTAACTTTTCCTCTGTTATAATCCCCACTGCTATATTACATCAATCACTGTTCTAAAAGAAACTCAGTAAATCCACTTTTTAAAAAAAAAAAACCAAAACAGAAAAAGCTCTGAATTACCATGTTGGTGACAATCTCTGGCATTAGAATAAAGAAGACTTGTACTTTTGAATGAGCGACTCTAACTTCAGGGCTGAAAAACATGTTCTTTTGTTACTTTTTCCTGTCTCCCCGCAATTTTAAGATAAAGTAGAAATAAAAGTCATTGCAGGGTGAGGAGTTGAACAGGTCTAAAACTGCAGCCACCAGTTTATGGGCTTTTTATCAGGATCTTTTTTTTTTACTTATTTTTTGTCTTGATAAAGCCAACATTTTCACCCAGAGAATACAGAACTTGCCTAGATTTTAAAATACTCAGGTAAAGTTTTTAAATAATCCCAGTGACCTCAAAAGTAAGGAAACAAACAAGCACTTTCCCCCTCCACTCTCCATTTGGCCAAAAAAGAAAATAGGCACAAGATGACATCCATGATTACCTATTAAATTCCATTCGTTGTTACACACAAAAGTTTCCTCGGACTCTGCCATGGTATTTAGGATCAAACTTACTACTGACGCTCGCTGCACAGTCATCAGAATACATAATTTATGACATCCATTCTGTTCAGGAAAAAAGAGATATTGCTTTAATATCTGTTAGTAATCTGTGAAGTTATTTACATGGGGGGAAAGTGCTAATAAAGGCCAGCATTTTTTCCCTGATTCATTTCATGTACACCAGCAAATCCTGCCCCAAACTAGCTGGTACACTGCCGTGAACAGGCTGTGTCTTCTCTGTAGATTGTGCTGCAGTTGCCTTCCAGCAGCATGGAAGTGTCAAACCTGATCTAGATTCTTTCCCTCCTTCTGGAAAAAATGTTTATCCTTCACAGCATTATCACCTCCTTCTGAACACCTTTTTATTCACGTGTTGTAGGTTTAATCCTCTCTACTGCTTGTAGACACTGCCTGTTTATGAATGCTGAACAGGAAGGTAAATCTGGGTGTCTGAAGATGAAGCCCAAGCAAAACTGAAGCTAAGGTAGTCTTTGTAATACAAGCGGAAATGGCACCAGTGGGCGGACACATATTTCTACAAAGCTAGAGCTTACAACACCATGCAAGGTTCTTCTGTTGGCAGGCAGTAATGACAGAGAAGCAGTGGCCCAGCCCTGGCTCTTGAGCTGTTCTGTGTTTGCTCACATGCGATTCAAACAGTGGTCCCCAGCCAAGGCTCGCCTGCGTGGTCAGCAGTGGATCAGTATTCACTGGCACACGGACAGCTGGGCAACCCAATCTTCTCAGGCTCCAGCCGGAATGAGCCACGAGAGGCTGGTGCCACTGGCTCAGCCTGGACTGCTGCCACAGCCAGGCTGTCATCACTAGAAAGCTGCCACTCTCTCTCAACTATACGACACGCTCGGGTTTTCCCTTCCCCACCCCTTGTCCTCTAAAGACATGTGCCTCATAACTCATCACTCTGATAAATGGCATGGAGTTCAGAAGACTGACCACCCACACACACTGCCACTGGTTTGCTATTTCCTTAGCACACCTGCAGAGCAGAGAGAGGGAAGAGGTGCACGTTCAGCTCCAGCAGGACACCTGCATTCACCCTTTCCTCTCATCAACTACCAACCTCAAAGACAAGAAATGAGGCACAACAGAAACACGTAACCAAAGCTTCCCCCTCCAGAAATGAGAAATCGAGTTTGCATTTGCGATCTGGAGAAGAAAAATACTTCCTAAAATGCTTGATCTAATCTCAGCTGAACTGAATCTGTCTCAACTGAGCTTTGTGTATCAGAGTCCGAAACAGTTAGAGACATGCCTGTAAAATCTCTTCTCCAGCCTCAGCTGGGTAGTCCTGATAAATGTCCTGGGAACAGCAAAAATGAATATTGCAACACAACAAAAACACCCAGAGGGTATCCTAGCCTGATGAGGAATTGCATTAGGGTCATTGAACCAACTCCTGGCTGATTAAAAACATTCAGCATTCACCATATAACAGTGTAGTAATTCAATAGTATTATTTAGATGTATTTTCATTTGCATAAATAAAGCCAAGGGAAACACCATTTCTGTGCCATAAATTGTTGCTCTTCAAGGTTTCTGAGAGTACCACTTTTTTTTACTTGAGAGCTGCTTAATAAACTACATTTATCATTATTTAGCCTCCTCTTGTGCGTGGTGCTCTAGTCCTCCTGCAGGATCCCAAGGAGACAAATAATACTGAATTACTAAACCTTTAATTTACTTTTGTTTAAAAAAAAACTTAAGGGAAGGAGAAGCAATACATACACATTGGCAAACAGAAAGGCGAAAGAAACTTTGGAAGGTGCAACTGCCTATCTCTTTTTTTTTCTTTTCTAGATTTCAAATGGACTAAAAGAGGCCTCACATTTGTTGAAGGGAGCTTTCATTTGCTTAATGGAAAGATGTACCGGTCAGTCAAATAAACACTCTTGCTGATTTCAAAGGTTGTGTTAGACTGAGTTAACCCTTTGTCACATACATTTCTGTGCAGGAGAAAATGAAGCATGAAGACAAAGTAGTTTCTTAAATTATTAAGAAAAGGAACTTATATTCCAACTAAAAATGTAATCTTGCACCATGAAAGGGAAATTACCCTCTAAATCTATTGACATTACTAATCTTAACATTAAGCTACAAAAATCATATAAACCTACAAATTGAAATGGCCATCCAAGTTTTATAATAACTACTTACTTCCAAGAATCAATCCTACACTTTTTCTTCCACAAGACACCCCTGTAAATAAATAACACATTTCCCCGGAACAGGTATAATAGAATTGTCACAGAACGGAATACTGGATTTGTTCAATATATACAAGCACTACAGATTGGAAGCAAGCTTATATTAATTCTTTTGAAGAATCCCAACTTTAACACAGATAATGAATCTGTCAAAGGTAATAAAATCAGAGAAAACAACATTTCAAAAATTTTATGGGTTCCTTCTGTATGAAAAACTTGCTGAAAAAACAGCCTCAAAAATAGAGTTGTAAATTAAGTAGAAGACAACAGGCAAATTATCTTGACAAGGAAAAGGGAAGGGCAGAGGAAAGATTTAACTTTATAACACAACACACACATCAGACCTGGTGGTGTAGTAAGAGATAACAGAACAGGAGAAACAAATAGCAAATAAAACAATGCGCCCTTTGATTGACAGGAGCCTCACCTCTGTATAACTCATTTCTGTGTTTTGAATTACTTATCAAGGCAAGACTTGGACTTCCTTCCAGTCAGTTCAAAAGAGACCAAAATAAAATCAAACCCAAAAAGCAATCTTCATACAAACACAAAAAATAAACTTTCTTCAATTTCTTGAGTAGAAAGGAGTTAAAAGAAATAGCTTTTCTATATAAGAGTCATCCCAATTTTAAAATACGAGCTCTTTAGAAATTTGAACCTCTGAAGTCCTAAGAGTCCAGATCTAATCCTGCCAAAATTTAAGTCACAAGCTACAGCTCAGCTCATGTGGAGTAGTGTTATATCTATTCCCTCTGCAGGACTGGGATGCTTAACAAACCATCAGTTATGTTTGCAATCACAAAGGAGGGTGACACTAATTGTTAGTCTGAAGATGCCAAGAAAGTCGGCAATATTTCTGCTGTCACTTGCTATAGATGATTCCTTTACAGTCAAGAGATGTGGTAGTCAGCTAAGAACACCTAATTGCCACTCCACACACCACAACTTACATGACTGGGCCTTTTAACTATTTAAGTTAAAAGTCATGTACATGTTTTGCTGGTAGCCACCCAGGTGACTACAATCACAGCTCCCCTCCTCATACAGACAGGGTGGATCACCACAGATTTTCAGGGAAAATCAGGTCCTCTGCCTTATTACTTATTCCCTTTTAAACTGATCAGCATTGTCCCAGGTACACACATCTCTGGACGTGCCATATCCATACATTTGTGGGTATCTGTATGATATCTGAAGAACAGAGATAAAAATTCAATCACATCTTTCTCCAAAAGCCCACAACTCCACACCAGCTCCATGTTTGACTGAGCAATGCAAAATTTCAGTGGCTGCCAGCTCAACAGAAGGTCTCTCAACTTAGCCAGATGTGACAATCAGGTTTTTTTGATTTACACTGAGGGGGAGGAGGTGGGGTAGAGAACCACACACCAAAATTAAAACAGGCCAAACATGTCTGACTCTGTATTTAATTGGTTATCAATTTGTTTTATTTGTCTCATTCTGTATTTATTTTTATATGTATACACATGTATGTATGTATTTATGTGCAAATGTAAATCACGAGGATTGATGGAGACAAAGGTGACCCAGGAGCTGAGATATAAAGCTTGGATTCAACTTCAGTTTCTTCAACAGGCAACCTTTGGGAAGTCAGTAAAACTCAGATGCTTCCTAATTTCCCATTAATTTTATTTCATCTGAGACATTGTATCTTCACGAGATACTAATTTTACCTTCAGGTACCTGCCTAAATTGGGAGACTCTGCTCTCCCTGCAGTCAGACATAGAAAGAGGCCGCTCAGCAGCTTGATCCAAAAAGCTCCATACACTCAAAACAGACTGGAAGACTTTCGTTCTCTATTGAGTTTAAAAAGACTGTAGGAAAGCTCACTTTAACTAAGGCAGCTGCACTCTCTGTCTGCAGTGTGCATGTGTGTCAGCCTCCGGTGTACTTCAGCTCCAGCCCACAAGTGAGGAATGAGGACACTTCGCTGTCTCAGAGTGGTCTCAGGAGATTAAGCACAGGAAGGGCTGGGAGAGTCAAGATACTACAGTAGTGTGGTTGTACAGAAGACAGACAGTGACCTACAGTGACCCCTGAGAGATTTGGGATGCAGAGCTGTGAAGCTTACACAGCAGATTTAAATCGCTTCGGGTGCTCCTGTGGGAAGAATCAGCCCATCCAACAGTTTTACCTCACGTTCTTGGGAGGCCCCAGATGCTCGATAAACCAATACCTCTGTAACTTTAATTTCACCTTAAAGGGTTTCAGACATGTATTTTAAATGTGTTATATTTACCCTTCTACACTACATCCATACAGACACATACAGCATTAACTATTTCAAGGTCTCCACAGAGAGCTGTTAGTCGAGACAGAACATGGGCCGGCACACGATTGAAGCCACATGCACCATCTGCTCAAACATTTTAATGTAATTTACCAGGCAAGAGCTGAGCAGGAAAAAAACCCGATAGATGAAAGATATTAGATTTCCCCTTCTCCAGAATACCTCCTGCTGTTTGATATATGAATCTAACTCACCCATAACTAATATTTGATTTAAGAACATATTCATAAATTTAAAAAGTCCCACACCTGCAAGGTAACATTGACATAATTCTTCTATTAACTACTAACCTGCTGCCCATGGAGAACTGTCCAAACTGATAATGCTATTGCCAAAACCAAAAAGGAGTGGAAAAGTTAAGAACTTAAAAGTTGTTACTTCCACTCAAATAGCAATTTCAATGAACTTCAATAAATGAGTAAAGAATGAGAAAGATTTATTTACCGCAGCATTGAAGTCAAACAAGTTCTACATGTTAAGACTTGTATTTGGCTGAAGGTGGCAGCCCTGGGCCTAGTACTATTTGAATTTTGGGAATAAGTCCTGCAAATGACCTGTAAAAGGGATACCAAATGGCAAAGGCTTACACTTCAAGAATCAAGTTTTGTGACAAACAATCTCCCACCTTTTAAAACAAAAGTAATGATTTGAAGAACTTATGACAAACTCCTTCTGTCATGTTCAACAGTATTCATAAAGATGTTTAGAGGGGGTTAGCAGTTTTTCCATTATTAGAAATACTCACAAAATCGACAAGAAATTAGGACAGCTACCTTTGCTATAAATTCAGTTGCTATAAATTCAATTTCCTCTTCCAAACCCCCACACCATTCCCGATTCCTTTTAAGCTGACAATAAAAAATAAATTATAAATAAATAAATAAATAAAATCAATTTCGTAAGACTGTAAACGTCACTATTAATTTCTGATGTGAAAGGTAGAAAAATCTGCATACAGTAGGAATGTTCTACCAATTCGTCTTACTGATAGCCCAAATACAGCAGCCTTTGTGATTCATAATTTTAAGAAACGAGACCTCAACCTGAGCTGCCCCCCAGAGCTGAATGTCTGACTGTGTGCCAGGATACTTCAACCATCAGCTAGCAATCAAAAGCCATCATCTGCAGCAGTCATCATACCAAAACCTCCCCTTCTTTTTCAACTCAAGGCTCATTAAAGGTCAACACAGCAAAACGAATACTAAGAATTAACAGAAAAGGAAAGAAGAAGCCTGGAGAAGAGGCAGGCAGGAGTGATCATGACTCAGAACATATGGATAAGCTCCCACATAGGGAGGGACTGTCTGACCAGCACTCTTTGGCTTGGAAAGAAGTCAATGACAAGAGTTACAACTGAGGTCTAAACAAATACCAAGTGGCTTAAACAAGGAAAAAGAAAGAGAGACTCACTAACTCTTCTTGCATGACAGAAGAGCTCTAACTGTATCTCTAAGTTGTTGGTCAGAACAAAAAAGAAGTGACTCCTCACGAAAGTTAGGCAATTTAAAACATTGTAGAGAATAAAGGTTTACTGGGACTCAAACATCTCAACAAATGAATGGAAGAAAATTCCACAATAACTACTGAAAACAAATATGCAATTTTCAGCTCAGGAAACATGCAGCTGCAGGAGCATATCAGGGAAGGATCAGTATAACCACGCCTGTCCTACTCATCTGTAGGCACGGGACTGGGATGCCATCATGATGCCCTGGACTTGAGGCTGGATCTGCTGTGCCGCCCTTACATTATTTTGTTGCATACCCCAGGACTTAAAAACATCATGAAAAATCTTACCAAAAAAAATCACAGAGTTCTCTTCTTTTTGTTGTTTGTTTGTTTGTGAGTAGGGGTTTGTTCGGGGCTGGGGGGGAGTGTTTGTTTGGGTTTGGTTTTATTTTTAAATGATTTGGTTTAGAGTCTCATAGTTTTAAAGTAAACTTTAGTTCAATTTACTTGTTTCCGTCCCCAGCTAACATATTCTGCAACACTGAGCACTGAGAACATTGCCATTGATTTCCATCAGCAAAGGATCACACCCTAACTGCTTCCAATTTCACAGTTACTAAGCAACACCAAGTGATCACAGCCTCTGAGTAAGCAACGTCCTGTATTCAAAAGTTTGAATTGTAGAACTCCATACAGACTTGGAACTTCAGCACCTACCAATGAACACCAGCTTTGCAAATCTTAGATAACAAACTCCTGAAGTACAGAAATAGGTGCCTTGGGTGCCATTAATTGAAATTAGCTCTTCTGAACCACAAAATTTCCTTGTATCCTCATCATGGACCTAAAACTGAGAGTACTTCCTACTATACTGCAAAGTTCTATATTTTTCCCAGTACTAACCACAACAAAACCCCTTTTCTTTATATTGAAATTCATACATATCACTCCTATTAAAGTTATGTATTCAGGTATAAAGATGAAAAAGAAAACACACAAAAATGGTAAGTTAAACAGTCAATAAATTAGATTTTATGCTTCTTACTGAACACTGATTACCAAGTGATCTTCTTGTTCACATTATACCAAATACTTGCTCCAGTTTATCACCATCAGCCTTAGGCGAACATGCAACATCATCCCTTACAATTCAGTTCATCTTCAGAGTACTGCATATTTTTCTAATGATTACATAAAAACACTGTAATAGGGTTTATGTTTTTCTTTTTAAATAGTATCACTGTTAGAAATACTACCACTGTCAGAAAATCGTAAATAACACCATATTCTTCTTTTTTGTTGTTGTTGTAGGAGATTTTCCTGAATGCAAACAGCTCTTAAAAAAATAATCGATAGCTAAATTTGCTTTAATGAAGATGGTACTTGCAGCCTTTACTAAATTGTATGTGCTCATCTACACACTAAGACAACAGAAACCTTGCTTGCTGCTAACATGGAAAATCTGAATGGTCTAGAAGACTGGATCCATTACCCAGTGAATGACTAAGAATGAGGCTGGCTGTCCTCCCTTAGAAAATCCTGATCTGGTCTAACATTTAAAAAATGTGAAATTTCAAGGGTGAGAAAGTGCTATGGAAGCCCACGCATGAGAAAGCTGCAAAAAAAAAAAAAAGTGCTGCAGACACCTCTGGTGTTTCATGTACATCCATTCACACACACACACAAATGTATACAGTAATTGTTTTGAGATATAATTTAGCTCTTTTCTCACCCATTAGAGGAACCTAATCATAAGAGTTGAGCAACATAAAAGCTTTTGAAGCAGAAAGACTAGACACTGGTGTGTTACATCTAATGGAAACAATATTACACAGCAGTCTTTCACTTCCGAGACTGATTAGAAGCTGTATTGTATTTACCACACTATGAAGACAATAACCTGAGACAGAACATTAGCATAAATCATTAATTCATTGTGGGGATATTCTGGAAGAGGATATCTTTCTAAAAGGAAAACGATCACATTAAAATACAAGCAAACTTTGAGGAAAACAAGCCGTGCCAAGTAAACGGTGCCAAAATTAAGTAATTCGTAGTTATCATACTTGGTCTTCAATAAGAAGAATTTAGAGCACATGAAAATACAACAACAGCTTAACAAACCAATGGGAAGAAAAATCAACTGAGTATTTACCTTGGCTATCTGAAAGCCCACTTGCTGGAATTAAACAGATCATATTCCAAAAGGCTCACGTACCTAATAAATAGTACTGGAAGACA
The DNA here is from genome assembly GCA_013398055.1 of Ifrita kowaldi. Taxonomy (NCBI): domain Eukaryota; kingdom Metazoa; phylum Chordata; class Aves; order Passeriformes; family Cinclosomatidae; genus Ifrita; species Ifrita kowaldi. Next base: position 204,975 of record VZRS01002380.1, read on the forward strand.
CTGAACAACAGAGGACTGAGCACATGTAGACTGTCCTGTGCTTACTAAGAATTGCCTATTCTCAGCAGATGAAAAAGCAAGCATGCAAAATTCTCCATATAAAACTAATTAGAAAAAATCTACCAATTTCTCCTCTCCTCCTTCAATACTTAATGTGTAAGTTTTAGAAAGCAAAATTGTCAGGTGACATTGCTCTGCAATAATTTCAATTAAAACAAATGATGTTGTTTTTAATGCAATTTACAACCTCATAAATAACCAACCTGAAGAGGGAAAAAAACCAAAACAAAAGAAAAAAGCTACCTACCATTTACCCAGCAACCAAATAGCAGTATGAAAGGTATCACATTCCTCTTTCTATGTTTTAGATATAGAGGAGCATTTTGATATTCCATATATTAAGGGATGTTATTTGCTACTGATACTTTTAAGTCGTTACTAAGAATGCACTTGACATTTCTTGGGAAAGAAAAAAACCCCGCATGCCCTAATTTGCAGGTTCTCTTTTAAAGCTGACATCTGTCTGTCTCTGTACTGCACAAAATAAAAGGCAAGCTTTCTGTTTGCAGGCTCCAGGTCACTTGCTCAGTTGCTACCCTCAAATCACAGCATGCAAGGGCTGCATTCCACCCGAGGAGTATTTGCGGCGGCTGCCACGCAGAGATGTCTGCGCTCACCAGGGTACAAGGGGGCATTCCAGACTGTGAAGCTGATTGTGCTGGAAGTATTTGCTAACAGAGATGTCAATGAAGTAAAGGAGTTTCGGTACCTGAGTTAACAAGCTGCTGCTCCATGACCCCGCAGCCCAGGACCTCCATCCATTCTCCTTGGAAGTTGATCTCCATCTCAAAGGAAGGGTGAGTAAATGGGAAGTAGCAATCTACCCATCTGACTTGCAGTCCTGTAGCAGTGTTTAAAAAAAAAAAAAAATATGAAAGGGTGTATGCTTAAAAGGCCATCCCTCCAACCATCTGTAAAACTTGCCCTTCAACTAATGACATGAATTACAGCAATCCAGAGAAAATAAATAGCAAACAAACTAATTTACAACACTTGTGCGAGGTGATAAATCTTAAAACCTGTGGAAAAAAATGACCATGTCTTTTCTAATATGAAAAATGCTTTGTGCAATTCAAGCACCCTTTGAAACCAAATCAATCATTTGTCAAACTCTAGCAACCACCTGGCATCGAACAAAAATGAGCCAAGATAATGGGAAAGTCAGTAATTTTGTTATTCTTTGCACCAGGAAATGACTAACTGCTTCTCATAGGAAAAGCTAGCTAAGTCTTTAATTTTTACTTAGTATTTTATGGATCGTCTAAGCAAGTAATTTTTTTTCATCAGAACTTAATTAAAATACAGAGCTATTCACTCTGTATGTGTTTAAATATGAAAGTTAAAAACAGATATTAATATACGCAAATAGAAATATATTTTCAGAGTTGTACATTATTAAGGTATGCAACACATGCACAGAGCAATCTGGACCCGGTAGATAAGTGTAAGAGAACAGCCCCACTTGGTAAGTCCCCACCATCCTCTCCAGCTCAGCACCTCTGAGCACAAATACCACTGTGCAAAGCAAGGAAAGTCCTGGCATCTGAGAGCAATGGAGCCAGAAGACAGCAAGGTCTTCAGTGCTAACAAGAGCAGAGTTGTTGTCAAAGCCCTCATTATATTTGATGAGCTTTAGTTCTTCTAATGATTTACAGCAGCTTTGTTTCACCAGTTTTTTCTAACTATTAGGTGTCAAGAAAGAAGTCTCAGAAACATGAACCATAGAAACTCAAAAGAGAACTGAAATGCAAATTCTGTAAGCTAAGTTAATGTCTTAACCCCAAATCCATCTCTTCAGTTAAGCCAAATGCTAATCAGTGTTAGGATCATTAAGAACCAGGCAGGTCCAGCTTCAAAAACAAGGAGCACTGCAAAGGAAGTGCAGGGGACAGCAACTGTTAACATTCCTGGTTTGATCTTCAGGCTTTTTTGGGGTTATTTCATAAAAGGAATGTAAAACATGAAATTGCATGATTCATACTGGAAGTTTTTCAAATAAAAATATTTTATGTAGCCTCAAGGATTAGATCGTCCTTGATTACTTCTGAAACATCAAATGTGGCTACAGAAGCTGAAACAATAAATCACAACAAAGGTATACATGCATGGCCAAAACATAAAATACCTCCTAATACTCACAAGGAACTTTTCTAGATGGCATCAAATTTAAAATGGCAAGGCAGGTTTCAAAACAAACAGACTGGTACTTCTAGATTTTCTTTGCTTTCTTAAAAACCAATCTCAGGAGATTATATGAATAATGAAAAAGCTTTTTGATAATTGTATATACAGAACTCAGAAAATTGGAAGTATTTGAAATAGTTTCATACACAACTGTACTGTGACTTAAAGCAATCACTTTATTGGTTTTCTTTGTCTGCATGACAATAAAAAAATACATAGATGAAAAGAGTCATGTGTATACAATAGTATGGTGTGCAGAAAACTTTTTTTTCCCCTGATCTTGGCATTTTTAATCCTAGGGCTGTGCACATATAAAATATCCTTATTTAGCTTGCAACATTTGCAACTGTAGCAACTACATTGAATATTCAACTAGTTTCATTCAGTAACAACATTCAGATAATGGTTTCTTATTAATCCTCTGATTACTTAAAAAAATGAAGCTCTGGGGAAAATAGGATTTCTCAGCTGTTTGTTCTTAATTAAAATAAATTTTAAAAGGGAAAAAAAGAATTTAAAGCTCTTTTTATTTTTGAATTTTAATGCATATTAGTACTTAAGAGGCTTCTGTTTTAAATGTAAATAAGCAAACAAAAATCTGAATAAACCAAAACAAGTTCACAATGAAGAAACAATTCTCACCTTCATTCTGTTCTCTAAATTAATAGTTAATCCCACATACCACAATAATTTTATTCATACAGTATCCAGGCCATTTGGGAATACCTCTCTAGTTTATATTCAAGTGTTCTTTCAGACTTTTGGCTCTAGAAGACTTTACTGAAAAGCAGAGGGTGCTCAGCCTTCAGCAACATTAACTGCATTTCTATAGAGTGTCACAGAATAAATGGGTACATTTATTATTTAGATACAAAATATTGTCTTGGTGCTCAATATATTCCCAAGGAATAAAGGGCATTGCTTAAACTCAGCAAATTAAACCACTAAGGACTTAAAAGGATTATGATGATTAGGCTTCCTGTAGTACTATATAATTGGCTTGATTCGGCCTACTTTATTTCTTCACATACAGCCTATGAAATACTGGCAAATTTGATCTTTTCTAGAAATTTTACGAGACACATATCTGTCTTAAAATAGGCACTTACAAGAGCACAATGCTGAATCTAATCAAAGCCTGACAACTAGACACAAACTCCATAACTTTTCCAGTTCAAAGAAATTATTTGTGTTATCAGACACAAACACACCTGCTCATTTCAGAGCCTCAGAGTGTTCATGGGAGTCCTTCCAGTGGGTAGGTGTACATTCATAACTGTGCTGGGCTGATTCTGGCTCAACACCAGGTTCCCAGCAAAGCTGCTCCACCACTCCCCTCCTCAACTGGACTGAGGGGAGAAAATATAATTAAAGGCTCATGGGTCAAGGTAAGGGCAGGGAGAGATCGCTCACCAATTACTGTCGAGGCCAAAACAGACTTGACTTGGAGAAAGTTGTTTAATTTATTACCAATCAAATCAGAGTAGGATAATGGGAAATAAAACTAAATCTTGAAAACAACTTCCCCCCATCCCTCCCTTCTTGGCTCTCCACTCCCAAATTCTCTACCTTCTCCCTACCAGCAATGGGGATGGGGAATGGGGTGGTTCATCATCCATTTTCTCTGTCACTCTTCCCCTGCTCCAGGGTGGGGTCACGCCCACCGAAGACAGCCCTTCATTAATTGCACCAGTGCAAGTCCCTCCACAGGACGCAGCCCTTCAGGAACCTCCTGTTCCAGCATGGATCTCTCCACAGGGCCACAGGTCCTGCCAAGAGCCATCCCCAGTGCAGGTTTCCAACAGGGTCCCAGCCTTCTTTGGGAATCCACCTACTCCAGCATAGAGTCCTACATGGGTTGCAGGTGGATCTCTGTATCGCCATGGACCTCCATGGGCTGCAGGGGCACAGATGCTCCACCATGGTCTGCACCCTGGGCTGCAGGGGAATCTCAGCTCAGGCACCTGGAGCCCCTCCTCTCCCTCCTCCTCCACTGACCTTGTGTCTCAACAAAGGTATCTGAAGGGCTGTTTCTCACACATGTTCTCATTCCTCTCCCTGGCTGCAATTGTGCAGGACTTTTTTCCTCCCTTTTAAAATGTGTTATCCCAGAGGTGCTACTACCGTCACTGACGGGCTCAGCCTTGGGTCCATCTTGGAGCCGACTGGCACTGGCTCTGTCAGACATGGAGCAAACTTCTGGCACCTCCTCACAGAAGCCACCCCTGTAGTCTCCCTGCTACCAAAACCTTGCCATGCAAACCCAATACAGTAACTTCTACATCAGATCGGTATGAAAATAGTGAATAATTATTGTTATTTCTGAACACTGAATCCAGGAAAGCAATTGGTCGTAGCCTGCACTCAAAAGTAATGGTATTATCAGACATTAAGCTAAACAAGTGCTAGCCTAATTGAGTCTCATAATGAAAAAGGCTTGACCAAAGGCACTGAGAAAGAAAGAAAAGAAAAAAAGAACAAATCAAACACTTGAAAGCAGCCTATTGCTACACTACAGCACAGAAGCAACAAAGCCTGAGACCCAGATGGTCTTCACTGACCAGAAATTCTCTTTGTTGCTGTGAGGATTATTTTTAGAGATGAGGTTATGGAAGAGAAAGGAGAGGGGTGCAGGGCGGGTGCTGGGAAGCACAGAAGGTATTGAACTGTGGCCTCTTGAGGTGTGTGTCAATTTGTAAATACTCTGCACCTCGTTGTTTCAGATAATTCATCACGCAGCAGACAGGAGCTGGCTGCCCATATAAACCCGCATTAGTTCACATTTTTCAGAAGTTATTAGCCAGACCATTATGTCCTTGACAAATGATTTTTTTTTTTTAACTTGTTACACTCATAGATGTCCATGTACTCAAAGGAGGTATCAGTACAACAGAATTAAGAAGGAGGATGAGCAGAACAGCACGTTTGAGTTAAAAGACATGCAGTGGTCGTTCAGAGAGAACCAGCAGTGGCAAACCCATCAGCCAAAGCACAGCATTACTCACTCTCCTGCCTTCCCTTACCAGTGCCTAGGAACTGGGTGGATAAATATGGAACAGCACTGAATTTTGAGCCATTTCATGTAAAGCAATGAATCACAGAACCAGCACACAGCCATTATTTTCTATTTGCTATAGTAAGACTACTTCGGAATCTCTCAGGATTCAGAAAGCTTTTGGCCAACTACAGAGGGGTTAAAGAACCATAGTTGAGAAAGACTGGCTACCTTTATGAGGAAGTCTTGGACAGCCTTGTTACAAGGTAGCCAAAAAGAGAACTAACAGACCACCTACACTGGCAGATCTGTATGGGGAGATGGAGGTGTAACTTAAATTAGTGGATTTTAAGTGTGCACTTTATGGAGGTAACAGATGAAAACTAAGGAAGGTGATGTCTAGGTGTAGCATTTGAAGTAGCTTCCTGACAGAAAAATGGAAGAAACTGAAGGACAATCACTTGTAGAATGCAAAATCAGGCATGTCATAGCACCAGAAAATGCCATTAAAAGAACTACCTTACATTGTCAAATTTTTAAGACAACTGATTGTATGCTCCAGAACTTTCTCCCTCCTCTAATACCTATCATTCCTTTGCCTGTTGGCAAATCCAGAAAGACATGAAAAGACAAACTTTTGGGGTAAGTGCAGATTTCTAAAAAGTCTTTGACCTTCCTCAGGATAACATAGTGATTTTTAAGCAACTTTGTTTTGTCAGCACTGAATTATCCAAATAGTGTGGTAGGAATCAGGTAGAGCACAACTGTCTCATTAAATATTATGAAAACTAACCTAGAACAACACACAAAAAAAGGAAAAAAAAAAGGCAGGTAGGTGATATGACCTTTCTGCAGAGATCCTGCAGAGATCCTAAATCTATCATCAACCTGAGCAAGTAAATTCCCAGAGAATCACTGCAGAAGCACAGCTTCCAAGTCCAGGACTTCAGGCACAATCTAGTTTATGCAAAACTAACATGCACAGCAGACAATCTACAATCCAAACAGTCTGCCTATGAAAAACAGTTGACTGTATGACAATGCAACATTTCAGTCACTTACTGCAGCTGTGGTCATGCTATCCTGCTAGAAAAGATGTGCAACTTCACTACAGTATTCTGCTGACAGCACAGGCTGTAAAGAATACAACTGATGTCAACTATAAAGAGAATGACATTTTTGCTTTTAACGGAACATGGGGCCTTACGAAATATCCACACAAAGGAAAAATATAGAAATTTTCCAAGAACAACACATTTAAACACATTTTAAATTTTAAGTTAAAATGTACAGGAGTCAAGAAATACAAAGTAATCAAGAGTAGTGTATAAAGTGAAGAGTAAAATGCTAGTTAAGAGATGATAGCTATCAAAAGACAAATTTATTTATGTGTGCCCCAAGCCGGTTGCAGTGCATTGATGTCATATAGCTTCTGCCTAACACGAACTTTGCTCTTTGAATACTTTGAATTACAGTATTTTCATGAAGGGGAGGGACCCCCACATCTATATACATGCATATCTATAATTAAATTTAATTCAATAACTGTACCTTGTGTTTGCATTTCAGGAAAAATACTGGCGGTATAGGAATAGAAAATCCCTACAGTAAGAAGGTGGTGTCTACTTTTAGTTTGTAAATTTAAAATAATTTATGAATATATTTTAATTTCTTTCTAGCTATTGTGTGGACTGTAGAAGAACTTGTAATAGCCACATGCTAAGGCTTAAAGTGCAGCATCTGTCAGCAGTTAAGAGAAGGATGCCACTGCAGTCTGAGATACCACTAATAACTCCTAGAAATTGCTCACTTTAAACATCCTCAGCATCTGAGGTTGATCTAAATATATCATTCTTACTGTTACTCACTTTCATCCTAATTTTGTATGTTTCAAAAGGCCACTGTTAAGTAAAATATACCTATAAGAAGCTCTGAGCTGAGGAACTTAAAAATATTTGTCCAGGTGGAATAGAACAAAAACTGGTAAAAGTTTTGCTTGCTGTAAGTCAACTTTAGAAATTCAGAAAAATATTCAAGCTGTCATATATAGAACTTGGTATCATTATCAATCCACTCTTGGAAGTACTGCTCTAAGTGCAGTAAACATCTTTAAAAACCTTAGAAAGTAGGCAAGATAGCTCATGTATTCTAACACCATGCAGTATTTCCTCAACAGAAAAATGAATTAGCTCAGGAGAGCAGCCTCCATGCCAGGAAATAGCATTAAAGTAGCAATTCTGACTCAGGCCATTTATAAATTCAGTTCCTGAAACTGAAAGCAGGAATTTCTGAGGAGAGAATACTTCATTACCCTTCCTCATTCCACTGTAAGTACCAAAAAGCAACTATTTTTCAGCTTGATGTGAACTTAGCAAACATGGCTTGCCCTCAGCTAGAAGTTTTAATTTATCTGCACAAGGGAACCGCTCACGGCGCTTTGTGTGCGCACGCAGCAGAGCAGCACGTGGACACATGCACCCCTTCCCTGCTCCTGCCCATCCCCATGCCACTGGTGCGGGATATGAACACTGCCCAGCTGCACCCATCTCATCCCAGATGCGATGCTGCACCCATGGTCCATCCCTCCAGGGACATGGGAGGCCCAAGTGGATGAAGCAGAGGGAGCCCTGCACAGCTTTGCGTTGGAACTGGAGTTGCCTCTCCTCGCAGGACGCACGCTGGCAGGCCTTCAGCACACAGCTTCTGCCAGACCACTGCTTGCAGTTGGGTCTCCACAAGTCCCCACCCGTATTCATGCCCACTACGTTACCCTGACACGCCGCACACCAAAACATTTTCACAAAAACCTGCTGAGTCAACACGGTGTTGTGTGCACCAGTATTTAGGAAAACCCAGAGAGGAGTGTGTGGCCTCTTGGAAAAACCCATGTGGCTGTTTCTGCTATTACCAGCTGCCAACACAACCCCTAAGCTTCCTGCCTGTGTTACGCAGCAAAATGTTTGCAAAAGCCCAAACGACAACAGCCATAAGCGGTCTGGGGAAAAAGGAGCAAGAACCTACCATCACCAAAGATGTGAGTCATGAGCTTTGTGAGCACTTGCTTCAGGTTGAACTCCACCAGCCTCACTGCCTCCATGGTGTGACACTCTTGCTTGTGTGCAGTGCGATGGCCTTGCTCAAACAGCTGTAAACCTTCACCATCCTTAATGCTGGAGAACAACTAGAACAAAACCACAAAAACACTAGTGTTCCGCATCAGTGACCTTCTAAACGAAAATGAAGAATGAAGTTTCATTGATTTAAGTGGGAATCTTACCTGCTAGGTCTGCACTGTGAAAAACAAACATAAAGGCTATGACTTTATACAAATTCTGTTCACTAAACACAGAGATGAATCATCATAAGAACAAAAATACTCAAATAATTAAATCTGGTTTATTTCTGTACTATGTCTTCAAATAATACAATTAGCTACAGGAAAATAATTTACAAAATGAGCACCTTTCTTTTTCTGATTCAGTTACTTTGAAAGTTACCATGTAACAAAGTACTCTGTAGACTGTATGTAAATTACACCCCAAAAACTACAAAACACAATGGCATTTATCATGACTTCAACATTTTTAGTACTTGAATGATGTAAAAGAAATACCAAAACACCAAAAAGGAAACAAAACCAAAAAAAAACCAAAAACACAAAACCAAACAAACAACAAAAAAACCAAACCAAACCCCCCTACCAAAAATTGAAACCAAAAAAAAAGCCAAAAAAACCCAAACAAACCCTGGCAGTTTAATGAGACTTAAGCTGCTTACAGTTGATTCATCTTGGGTACAGTTTATTCATCTAAGGACTACCATTTTCCTGCATATTCCCACACACAGCATCCTTTCTGTGAACAGGAATTTTGTCGATGGTGCATTTAAGGATTCATGATCTCAGGTGGGGGTTTCCAGATAAATTACAAAGCACAGGGACAGCTGCTTTGGGATGTGGTAGACTTGCTCTTCACTCAGACGCTGCTCCCTACCACACCTGCTGCAAGTTGAAGATTTCTGTTTCTGGCATATCCCCATATGTTTCTGGCCAGGTGATCCTGGACAGATACATACCAGCACACCTCTATCCTCTCAGAAAGACCAATAAAACACGCTCATTAAACAGCACTGTTGGAGGCTCTGTGTCTTGGGGAGACAAGCAGGCAGTTTCACAGTCTAAAGAGTATTTTTGTTGGAAATCCTTACAGCTGTGCAAAAACCCCATCGCTGAGGTGAAGTCTGGAAGGTAGGGAGAGCCAATTGTAAGTGTTTCTTGTGCCCTTTCCTACCCCTCCTCCTCCACATTCCCATAGTCAATCAAGCACACACAGAGGGAAAAAACATGCACTGAGATTTTCTTCCCATTAAGCCTCCCAGCATAACTAGCTCTCACTCAGGAGATGCCATGAACAGTGTATAATCTTAACAACTCATGGATGCCCAGGGAAGTGGTTTTAACTGTTTGATGCCTCCAGAGCACTAAATGCTCTAAACAAAAAGTTCAAGTGAATCTCTAATAGTCCACAAATGCTGGATACAATTAATTAGGACTAGTTTCTAGCAGATTTCCCACAGACACAATGAATGAAGAGTCCGAGTTCAGACAGCATGCAGACTAGCACCACAGTGGATTGAAGGAATACAAAAAAACATCCAGTAGCACAACTTTTTATTCCTAGCCACAAGGAGTTTGCAGGCAGATGGAGAAAACATCTCTCCAATTAATCTCCTTAGTGAGCTGCAGAAAATACTAAATTAAAAAGAGAAAGTAGAAATACCAAATAAAATGATTCTCCATCAGTCTAACAAAAATGCCTTTACTAACCAAAAGGCAGCAGCTTGACAAAAAAAGTATCACACTTTTAAATAACACATTCTTTATTCAAGTGCTCATCCGAAAGATTAAACCCCCTTCTTCTTACTGGCACTATTCCTACCTTGGCTGGAACAAGCAGATAATACCCACCCTGCAACTAATTTGCTGTCAGCAAGGCAGATTGGTCATCCAGCATGTGGTTTTGAAAGCCAGGGGGAATTCAGAGAGGCCAGCATTAGCCTAGGGAGGATAATTGTCTTAGGCTCACCAGGTGGCCAGTGGAGAGACACAGGCTCCCTCACAGAGGAACACAGAGTGGCTAAATTAGGTTCCTGCTCTGAACTACCCTATACAGGTAGATGTTTTTTCTATCGACTCACTCACTAAGCCAGAAACACCCTTCAGGCAACAGAGATGTTCCCTCTTTGGACCAAAATACACTGTATTTACACATTAGAAGGTACATTTATTACTTTACCTATCAGCAGTATTTTAGGACATGAAACTCTCTTCCTCTTTTTCCCCTTCACTCCTCCCTTCATCTTAAGACTGGCTCCTCAGACCACTGCAAGGAACAGACAACCTGGACACTAGCCTTTAAAACACAGCACACATATCAACAAGTACGTAGAAATACTTTTCCTTACTGTTGTATTATTCCTGAAATGTTGATATCACAATTACAGTTTCAGCAAAATTCTATTACAGTGGTTTATATCAGATGTGGAAATGAAATACATGCAAGAATTATTAAATACATTGGATCATAATCCAGCCCTGTAATCTGCCTGAGTCTTCATCTTGCCAAACCAGTCATATGCAGCACCTCCTTCTCCAAGCCAGGACAAGTGTCCATGCTGCAGTGCACTGAGCCAGGCTGGGTGGTGGGTCTGGATGGGCAGTAACCCACGAGAAGGGAAGAAACTGAGGAATGTGAAAATGGTCAAGTTCAGCTTAGTAATCAAGTATCAGCATAGCAGCAGCACCAAGAGACGAGCTGGCACATGGAACAGGGGTGGGCCACTTTGGCCACAGGTGTGACTCTAGTCCAGTTCAGACAGGCTCTGAAAACACAGCCATAGGGAAATCCCTGAGAGACAGGCAAAACAACAGCCCCCCTTACAGTCAGGCACCGAGAGGCACTTTGGTATTCTCCACAGAGGCTCCATCAGCTGCAGATGAGGTTATAGTGTGAAAAAAAGAGATGCCTTACAGTTGTATTAATATTTATTCCCGACTTTCCATTCACTGACATCGCTATGTCAATATGAGCAGCTTTAAACCGATACACCAATTTCACTATTACAACGATTGAATTGTGTTAAGTACATGTCTTGGATTAGAAACACTTCAACATTTCCGTACACATAAAGCTGGGAAAGTCAAAGCTTGAATAAGATGAAGAATCACCTACAGTCACTCCTTTCTGATGTCAGCTTTTCTCAAGCACGTTTCTGGGCAAATGGAGAAAAAAAATACCTAACAGTCTTGCATAAAACACTGACACATCCAAGCCAACATTTTCACGTACATTCATTCCTTTGGTGCAGACTAAAACAGCGTGCACTATCTTATTGTATTGCATATGATCAGTCACTACTAGAACCAGGAAAGAAATTTCCTGTAGCAATAAATCAAGCACCTACACGTCTTTCTAGTGTAAGGACAAGAAGATTTTTCTTTGAGGGAAGGTGTGCAAAATATTCACTACTGTATCACCATGCAAAAGTCAAAAAAATTAACACTTACCAGGATTTATCAGCATATCTGACTGGTGCTGCGTTATGAAGGAGAAGGCAGAAAGGAATTGAAGTGACCTAGCCATGTGGCATGAAGTTTCCTCACAGTTTAGCTCATAATAAAAATAAATTAAAATCTGATAACATGTAACGGCAAGAAGACATGGGGTTTTAACTGGACAAGTACAAATGGAACTATGCTCCTTCAAAAGCACATTCCAGTATTTCTCAGCCTGGCATGAAGAGCAGAAGTCGCATGTGTGATTTAAACAAAGACTCCAACGTTTCCTCAGTCACTTGACAAACTTTTTAGTCTCACATCCCTTCATTATCCACACATTTAGTATTCAGTCCAAAATAAGTGTCTCTCTGCAGGATGGCATTCATAGTAGGTTTCAGATCAGAGAGATCTGTAACTACATCCTGTCTTTCCACAATGCAGTTGTGTATTCCTCCTGCCACTCATGCATACACCAGTGATCAAGATAATGAATAAATCATGCTCATGTACTTATACTCACAAACAAATCAGCATTTAGGATTATGTCTATATAAGGAGCTGCATGTGACAACACCCAACCTTGCCACACCAAATACATTTTGTCTCACTGGCCCTAATAAACATCCCTAAAAATGAACCAACAGCTGCACTCTGAACCCACTTACAAATAGCACTTACAAATAGCAAACCCTTTCCACAACATTTTAAATGTGCTGTGGAACTCAGGACTCAACCGATGGAGCAGGAATGATGAAGATGATGCCATCAATGGATGGCTCAAAGAGAAAACCTAATCTCAGTCTCAGCTGGCCACGAAGGTGTAAACATACACTCTGATCCAGCTAATTTCAGGTACCAAAGAGAGATCCACATGACAGAAGGCTCTACATGTCATATCAGTAAGAATTTTTGGGGGCAGAAAATGGCAAAAATGACTTCAACCCACAAGCTTGGGGTTGAACCTTAATTTCTACATCCTTCCATTTCCACTCCCCCAATTACAGCAAAGAAAGGTAATCTCTGCTGTTTTTTAGGGGTAGAGGGCTTGGGTTTGGGGGTTTTTAACCTAATCAAAGTGTTTCTGTAAGAAAAGTGAAAACGATAAAGATGTTTTTGAAACAGAAAGAAAAAGTAACACTGCTACACAGATACCTGATACAATGATTAAGACATATATGAGAGACTTCTGTTTCTGTGGCAGTGTAAATTCCTTTACTTTTAAACACCAAAAATATCGGTAGACTTTGCTCTTTTTTTTCCCTGTACAGTGTAAATATTGTATTGAATAGATTTAATTGTTTTAGTCCAAAAAGCTTTGTTAATTTGTTTGGTTTTTTTAGCTGGACAACAGAAAGTAACACAAAGTCTGAAAAAAGTATGAAGTCTTTGCAGTAAAAGATACACCATCGGTTTTCAAACTTTCTAGACTATGGATCACTAGGAAAATCTAACAGACCTTCTGATGCCCTTCACTGTCAAATTTTCAACTAAAAATAACAAAGAATACAATTTGGGTCCTCGGATCAGTGAAGATCCATTTATTATTGCATGATTTAGACACCACAACATGGAAAATACAGAATAATACAATGTTCACAACTTGGATAGATACCGGAAAAAGTGAAGTCAGTTCCACCTGAACTAGCCAGGCCCTTTATTGCTATCACTCAGCTAAACTGAAGCTTCAGGAATAAACTCACCTCAGAATATTCTAGCAAAGTAATGCTGCTGCTCTTTTTCCTACCATGGTGAATCTAGTTCAAGTGCCTCTGCTCCTGTACAGCCCTCGCCGCTTCCTGTGAGAAGGAGGGCTGTCTCTCAGGCCCCTTGGGACTGATGATTTGCTCACAGCCCTACCCATAAGTTGCAGAGGGCTAAGAAGGGTACATTTCCTTGGCCATTTAAGCCTTTTAAAATATTTCTTCCTCGGTGCCCAGCTAAACACTGCTATTATGACTCCCACACAAACTCACAAGCACTCAAGATATACTGCAAAAGCTCCAAATCACTCCATAACATATAAACACTGGAACACAATAAATTTATTTAAATTCCTTTATATATGAGGGTTAAAAAAAAAGGACTGAAGACAGGAAGGAGCTTTCCTTTGATACAATGTCAGAGCAGAAGCACAGTGTCCAAAGCTGCAGTAGCATATAGGATTTTGGAAAAGTCAAACCTAAAGACATGAGTTTTCCAAGTGGAAACACAGCACAGCACTTGATTCAAAAAAACCCCAAACTGCAGATCAGTGGTCAATCAGGAGTTCACATCATCCCAAACCACAAGGAAAAAGATAAAAGCAACATCTTTTTTAACAATACACGAGGAATATTGCCAAGGAACACAAGTATGGGAAGATGAGGAAAGGAGTATGTATTTAGACAAAAAAGAGAAAAATCTACTAATCTTCTATCATCTAGAACAAGAGTCTTTACGTTTCAGGATATAAACACTAGAAGCTACAATATTGACTTTTTTTTTTTCAATTAGGAGGAGCAGTCCTTTATTTGTAACCAGAATATTTACCATTTTTCCATTGCATCCTAACAGAAAAGTTTCCATTTCCACCATGAGCATGTCAATGGAGAATAAAGATGTATCCCTACTACTTCTAGCACAAACACCCCAATGAGAGCACAATTTTTTCATCTAAACAATCTTGTATTGGCCTTCACTGGAACAAGGTTACTAAATTAGAGGAGCAATTCCCATGTTTTAGCATCTGTTCCCCTTAAAATTTATGTATCATTCAGTACAGACTATAAAACACCGTACGAAGTCTCTTTCCAATGTGTAAACATTTTTTGTTGTCAACTGAAAGCTGTTCATTGACTGCCATTGGGTTTATATTGGCTCCCTCTTCTGGCTGACATGCACAAAGTGCAATTCAGTTGAGATTTTTTTCTCTTTTCCATAAATTACGGAACTGCACCAAAGCCTATGGCATAGCACAGAAATAATTTCTCTTATAATCCACCCAGGAAAACTGGCCAGTTCAAATCTGACTACAGCAGTATTAAAATTGCCAATCCAAAGCACTAACAAAAAGAAAAAAAAGTCATATACCATAGAAAGAAAAAAAAATCCAAACACCAATTAGAAGAAAAACAGGAATACTGGAGGAAGTGAATACAGAAGAACATCAACTGGGGACACTGTTTAAGAAAGAAGAGTTCATTTTATGCTCAGAATTCTGAAGTAGATCTGGGATTTCTGGTTTTAACTATTTATAATAGTCAGTTTCTACTGTTCTATATGTTGCATTCAGATAATAATCACCTAAAATACTTCCAAATATATTGAAAACATATCTAAACGTATTGTCAGATGTTCTTTGATAGCAGTCCAAGGACATTTTTTAAAAGTTTATGAGAAATTTGAGCATGAATTATTCTAACTTTTAGCAATGAGTTTGGAAGATGGGAATTTCTTTAGTACTTTAATATTTACACTCATACAAAGCTGTAGAAATGCATCAGTTACCTGCTCATCTTTGAATTATAGATTACTTCTCTCTTTAAAAAGTAATGAACCAACCATCATGAAAAAACATATAGCCAGAAAAGCAAATAGCTCACAAATATCTCAGGATAAATACTGTAAAATTATCAAACGTGGTTTATTTCTCCAGATCTTACTTCAACATACTGATTTTAACTTTGATATAAAGAATTATATCTGAAGGTTTCTGTCACAGGGCAGGAGTTTTTACATAGTCATGACTACAGAATTTGGTATTTGTAAAGGAGACTCACTTTTGTACATCTCCTACATCTTTCATATCCTGCCTAAAATTTCAGCTGAGAATGAAGTGATTTTCCCCCACACCTTCTAAAGTGATATCAAACATAAAATTCCTCTAAATTCAAGTTCCTATAAAATCACTCTGGGCTTTTGTCTTTCTTTTCACATCATCTTCGGTCTGTGGTCACTTACACTGAGAAGACAGCAAATGATAAATGTAAAAATTAAAACAAAAAATTAGAGCAGCAAACTGACAATAGCATGTAAAATTACTATACTGGCCATAACATAAAATGTACCCAGGGCTTGTAGCTAAGAGCTAATAGTTTTTCCCTTGGTTCCGTAGATTCTGATCCTTGGTACTTGTGCAAATTTCTTCTCACCAGAGATTGTAGCCTGGTTATGAATGAAAAGTCTGAGACAAGGGTAACAGGCCTTGACAGTCACAAGTTTCTGCTCAGTGGGTTACAGCTTAAACTTGAGTATAAATAAATGAATATCAGAGTATTTCTCTCATGTAGTATTACCTCTATTTAGTTCGTTCCGCTCAGACAGCTCCTTCTGGAATTATTTAAATGAGGATTATTTTGAACAGGTAACCAGAATACAAAACACAGAAACAGTCCCCAGTGAAATTTCAGAATTACACATTAATTTTTTTCCACAAGGCTCTTGTGATTACGACTGTAGAAAGGGGTATATATTGAAACACGAACTGAAGCAAGAAAGGATGCTTCAGATCATGCTCGGGTTTGTAATTTTTTCAGGTTGCCCAATAAATAACACTTCACACATTGTGCACCACACCACTATTTTCTTCATCAGTATAGAAAGCTCACCAATAACATCTCAATCATTTTCTTGGAGAAAAAGAGAGAAGAGAGAAAGAAACAATCTCCAATGCAATTAATTAGATTGTTAAACATTGTATATTTCTAGATAGAACATGTTAGTGAAAACATTTCTGTAACTCTGTTCCCAGTTTTTCAAATCCTATTATTCCTGCTATTAAATCTGTAGAGTAGAAAGAAATAGTCTATCATTAGGACCAAAATTTCTTAAGGGGTACATTCATTAACAAGTATTTTCAATTATTAGATCAATCACACCTGAGGTTGCAGAAATTTCCTCCTGCAAGAATATTGATGTTATAATTTTATGGCAGATAAAATATTTCCATCTGAATGACCGAACTTCTGCTCAAGTAAAAA
>VZRS01002380.1:221767-245873 GCA_013398055.1 Ifrita kowaldi
ATGAACAAAAACAGTTAAGAAATGGAATTTTCTTAATATAGTATAGTATACCATATACCCTGATTGTATTCATAAATAGGCCTATGTGAAAAGAACAGCAAACAAACCAGGCTGGGTAAGTCTGCAATATTTCCATTTCGTGGTTACCAAAGAAGCAGCTGCAGGCTGGATCCAGCAGCACACAGCTCACAGGATCCCTGCAGGGCAGGTTTGTGTTCACAGCGGAAGGACCAGCGGCCACACGGGGTGGGAAACGCCAGTGCAGGCAGCACAAGCCCCTTCCACCACAGAGAAAAGCAGTGCTCTATGATTACCTTCGTTTTCCCTCAGGCATCCAAAGGCATTAGGCTTCTCTGCCAAGCTCCTGTCACCCATTGGCAAGCACATTAAGCACAGTCTACATCTCAGTATTATTAGAATAAGCTAGTTTTAGTTATAGAACTGTGAATTTGGCAGTATTGCTACATGCATACACAAATTATACAAATCAATTACTATTTGGAAAACAAACTGGCTTATATTTACCACTGATCAATGATGCAGCAGAGTACTTAATGACACCCAGGCATTTGCAGAACATGCGAGCTGTGCCAACAAAATATATAAACTTAAGAGTCTTGGACATCAACCTAGAGCTCTTTAGCTGATGCCTCTGGACTCTGATGGGTTTACTGTGTATGCACCACACACACATAACTGTTGGCTGCAACAGATGAATCCTTCAATGCAGCTTTAGGATGAGATGAAGAATGGAACAATTCCCTAGAAAATGACATTCATTTACAGAAGGTTGGCACTATTTAAAGAAAAAGAAAAGACGACAGTAGAAACTGTACTTTGGATGTAGCTGTTAACAACTCACATCCAATGAGTTCTTCAAGAGTTAATTTGACAGAGTTTTTCATAAACCACCAGAAGAGACTAGTGAGAGAAACAGAATTGAATTGTGCAGATCATTAACTGAACAAGTTGTTTCCTTTCAGATTATGTTTCATTTTGCTAGTTTTCAATAATATTGTCTTCCAATTTTTTCACATTTTCCTAGGGAATTTCATCGTCGTCTTCAAATTCAACACTTTCCATCTACATTTTCCCCAAATTAAAAATATTACTATATGATAAATCCCTTGATCTTTATCAACGTGCAGCATAACATTGTTGCTATAACATGCTTACGTGCACGAACTTTACTTACAGCAAGCACAAACCAAGCAACTTACCCAAAATGTCTTTCACCCCAACTAGAGAATTCGTACCTCATGACAGGAGAAGAGGCGCACTCCCTCCATCTGATGGAAGACTGGGTAGTGGGTGTTATCAATCGTGTCTCGGCGGTAGACATCTCCCACTGCCAGAAAGGCATCTAGGCCAGAGTGTATCAAGTCCCACTGATGAGCTGATGTATGTGCTCTTAGCATGTGGTCACGATTCAAGTAATAGTTATCCTCTCTCCTTCTGCTGGCATGGTTTTGTGGAATAAGCAAACTATCAAAATTCTGCTGGACTGTAACCACCGGAGAAAGACCATCATACACAGAAAAGAGCGGAGTCCCGCGGCGTCCTAGATAATGTTTGTAGAAGTGCTCCTTCACCTGCTCCTTGATTAGCCACAAAGGGTGATGTTTTCTGTTGTGCAGGTTCTTCCCCACCTTGGAAAGGATCTTCTCTGTAACATTGCTGTAGTCATCTTGAGGATAAGATTTACCAAGCAGTTCCACAGTATTTGAGCAGGGGGCACTGGCAACGAAATCTGAAGGTACAGACTTGGATGAAGAATGCCTTGAATGGGTGGCAATTCCTCTTACCTTTACTTTTGGTGATAAAGCTGTTTTAGAATACTTAGCTACTCTCATGAATTTCCAGAGCATTGCCATTGTAAACTTTTTTTATGATCTAGAGAAAGAAAAGGAATTAAAAATATTTAAGTTAGGAACTGCAATCTTGCTGCAGAAATTGCAAGTATCTTACGGATACATAAATCCAAATGTCTGCTTGATTAATATGACAAAGTTCCCATTATAAACCACTGTTTTGACTTCAGAGGAGGGAAAATACCCTTGTGGTCAAATTTCAGCTAGGATATTTTATTCAATTATCAGGCTTCTGCATCACTGCACCAGTATTAATGACTCTAGACCTAGCCTGAACCCCATTCCAGATGATGCTCTTTAAAGATGAATAAACATCAGGCCTTCTTTCAAACAGTATTTTTCATCCAATTCAAACATGAGGCAAATATTACTTAAGAGAAACTCAGAAACTTAACAGTGCCCTTCAGCAGTCAGAACTTGGTTATAATAAGCAATTAACTTATTGCTATATCATCTGTACCATTAGCAGAAGCTGCTGAACACATTTCACATCTACCTGATGGAGGTGGCACGCACTACGCAATCATCACTAATTCTTATTTAATGCCAGATAAAACCAGTTTAACCTTTCAAACTACTGAACCACTGTGAAAAAACAGATGGCCAGACCACAAGTCATGTATTTATATATAAACAACACATTAAATTCACACATGAGTATTGCACAAGATTCACAATGAAGACTCCATACAGTCAGAATGGTGAGCACAAAACCCCTTTTTCCATATGTTCCCAGGATGGCTATTTTCACAGCTTCCACTGCTGTACAGGGGAGGCAGGCTTGTCAGATACCAGGAAGGCAAAGTGATGAGATTCTTCAAGTTGTCTGAACTGAAGAACTCATTTCCCATCAAAGAGACATCTTTACACATCCTCCTTGTTCACAGACAGGCTTTGTGCTTCATGTGTACACAGCTGCATTCTCTGTAGAGTTCAAAGATAATTCCAAAACCAAAGAGTTTTGAGAGTGATGAACCTTTCAGTCACTTCATATGCATAAGCCCATTCTGAGATGAAAAATTCCTTGAAAATCTATAGTTGGGCTTCAGAAATATTAGCAATGGTTCCAGTAAAATAATTAAGCATTACAATTTGCTTATTATGGAATGGGAAAACAGAGGCATTAGAAGTTAAGTGACTGAGGAAAGGCATCTGCTACAAACAAAACAAAGTGGGTTGTATTTCTCTATGAGCCAAGAATTACAGGGCCACAGGTTTTCTGAGTGAAAGAATTTTCGGTGAAAGTCATCTTAAAGAACTGGGGGAAGAAAGGACATAAGCAATAATAAATACACCACAGTCTTCAAGGGATACCTTTCAATCTTTAGGATTACAGTATCTAGCTAGCTTTCCACAGGAACATAAGGAAAACAAGTGCTAGTAAAAAATAAACAAGGTAAGACTATTTTTCATATTCTCACACTTCAAAATACGTATGCAAATAGAACAGACACACTAGAATAGACAGCCCCAGAAAAACCAAATCTGTAAAGGATAATGAGTACAGTCACATTTGGCTTTCTTTCTTCTGACTTATACCTAGAAGTTTTCCATAGGTCTATTTCCTCAAGTAATTTTATCTCAATCAATCAATCAAAATAAAGGCAAGTTGGGTAGACAAAAATTAAACCTGGCAGGGAAGTGTAAGATTACTAAATATTTGGTTTAATCCATTTTCTGGTAGAATATCTTTAGAAATAAAGAACAGCTACAAATTTTATCTAGCTTCGAAACTTTTAAGAAGGACTGCCTTTGGCAGGGGGCAAGTTAAGAGTTTACAAAACTATTTCACCAAATTAGCTCTTGATCATTACTGAGAATATTCTTCAGCAAATGAATTCACACACACACCAAAAACCACTCTGATGGAGGCTAAGCACGGGATAGCCTTACATTTTGAAAAGAGACTCCATTTTCTTCAAACATACGTCCTCCTTCACGGGAAGTGAGTTCTCATTTTCAAACAGCTGCTTGAAATACCCAGTCCTAGCCAGATAATGAATTCAGCTTCCCTTAAGTAAATATCACCATCTGCCCGTACATTTATTTTTCTAAAAAATTCAATTCAAAACTTATACATAACCGTAATGAACAAAAAAACTCTCAGAACTTTATTGTGATTCTCGTGATGCTTGCTGCTTTCTTAAATATCATTCCTCTGAGAATCAGACAACCATATGAGAAGTTTAACTTTCACATAAACAGTTCTGATGATTATAAATCTATGGAAAAAGAAATTAGAACATGCACCTTAAAGGTTGGGGGGCACTCTTGTTTGTTTGTTTGTTTCAGAGTCATTATTTTTAAGGGAGACTCTAGGGTATACATCTTCAAGGGCTTACCTGATATTTCAGTATTTGTAATGAGGAATATTTGTAATGCTATCAGTTCCTGATAGTTCAGAAACACTATTTTTTCTGAGCAAGTGATATATACTCCTCACAAACTTGTACAGGAGAAAAACCTACATATTAACTTCTATCAGTTTTCATCCTAACATTATGCCTGTGCCTTAAATAGTTGAATGGCATTATTACCTGCATTATTATTCTAATCCAAAGCAAAATCTGAGCAGCCAGTAATGTGAGCAGTAAGAAAAGTTATAATTTTTTTATGAGTTATCCAATGTCCAAGTACTGCAAACAACAGCAAACAAGCACTAAGTGAGCCACTAACATGGTATGACACAGAGCTCCAGAAACGCTGAAGTCTTTCACCAACACTCTGCTGCTTTCCTCTCTCACCATAGAGTCACATATTCCTCTTCCAAAATTATTACAGAAATGGTATTGGACATGGTTCAACTCAACTGGTGATAAGTTACATTTGGGCAGAGAAACCACTGAGAAGAAAGAAAGAAAGTAAAGTATGTTTACACTCTGCAGACTGTACACAAAATCTCCAAATCAAAGTAATGTTTACCAAGGCAGAGAGCAACACTGGAAAATAAAGAAATCTCTTTACCTTTCTCCTAGCAATAAATACCTGTTGTTAAGAATACGCTAATTACTTATGTTCATTTATAATAAACAGATGTTTACGCATTTATGTCTATTTATTTCTGTCTACATTTATCTAAATGTCTAGAAAAACAATTTAAATTTAAGATTTTCTTCATTTATTTCCCCCATGCTTTTCATTTGGCAGGGAAACAAAACTGTTTTCTGTGCACACTGACAAAACCTGAATTTCACAGCAAGGCCTGCCAGCCAGCTAACAAGCACAGCGAGCCAAACAGCAGCTGCAGGTCCTGTAGCTGAAAACAAATACATAAACAGGAAATAGACATTGAACAACCACCACTGGCATCTATGATCCAATGATGGCAAAGCCCTCTACCAGCATCACCAGCAAGTCCTGAGCTCTGGGCTTGACAGTGGCTCTGGCTCGCAGCTGGGAGCCAACACAGGGCTTTGGATGCAGACACAGGGCTTTGGAAGCAGGTTGTTTTGCTGGCAGCTCTCCGTGGGGTTTCTCAAAGTTCTGCAGGTGGACATGCAAGCACCAGGCCCAACATCTCCTATTACACAGGTCCTTAGCCAGACACCACCACTGACACATTCCAGGGTACCTCAGCAGTTCCCCTGAAGCTCCATGGGCTCAGGTCTCCATACTGAGATGTCTAATACAACCCTGCCCTTGGATAGGAACAATACCGTACATTATGTTGTGCCAATGCGCTTGGAACTACGTTTGCACCTGGGCATGAGCTTTTGAGCAGCTCCAAGGCAGACCAGAGGGCAGGAGGCAGCATCCATGCCACCCAGGGGTGAAGGCATAAGAACAACCACACTGTGCACAGACCAGGCACTGATACGACCACATTTGCCAATGTCAGTCCTGTACCACAGACCCTGCAACATTTCTACAGCAGTTTCGATTGATGGGCAAGGCTCCTTCCTCCCCCACGGAAAATCAACCATTCCCCATGCAGCAGCCCAGTAGACATTCCACATGCTGAAGTACACCACAGTCAGGAGCCTGACAACAGGGAAACGGCAGACAGAATACATCAGACAAAAAATACCATGGTTTTGGAGCACATGCAAAAGGCAGCTTGATTTGAAAAGGGATCATATTGCTGTACTATTAAGGAATGTCCTTTCATGTCTAAATCCAGGATTCTATGTCATAGTGCAGCAAGGATTAAGACAGCATTATCACAGCTGCAGTGGTATTTGTCACAATTCTCCACTACCCAGCTGAGGTTTAGGAAAGAATCGTAGACTCAGGGAAATTCCTCCTTATACCTGCTTTGAAAAGGGAGGAGAAAAGAGGGGCAGTTTAGCAGCTCACAACGAAAAGAAAGAGTGCTGTGCACCAATGTTGTTTTTTTCACTCACCTCTCCTGTAGAAGTAGAAGAGAGAGAATGCTCCTATTTGAGCAAACTCGAGCCCAAACAGGCCAGCTTTTCGGGCCATTTGCTCGGTATTTGCATCTGTGAGCCAAGGGCACCCTCGCTCCTGCTGACCGCTTTTCTCTCTGCCCTGTGCTTTTTACAGCTTATGGCTGCAGAAACACAGATGGGCTACTGCACACATAAACCCGAGTACATGACGGGTTTGAAACCAAAATTCTACAAAAATGAGAGTCTGTCTCCTATCCAAGAATAGCTAATTAATTCAAGACTCTGAAGTGCCATGGAAAATGTTAGAAAAGTTGGGCTGCCACCATTTTGTGATGTGACAGCTTTTATCTACCGTATGTGTGGGGAGGGGAGTTCAACCAACATAGCATATGTTAAAACAAAAATTACAAACATATGTTAGGCTGCTAAAATTGGACATTTACCAGTCTGCTTAGCAATTTAGCTAAGCATTGAATTTTAGTTTTGAAAACTATGTAGGCATACAGCAGCAAATATCATTGTATTGCCACGACCATATCTGCATTGCATAGGATATAACATAAATTATTTTGCATGCAAAACTAATAACAAGATTGGACTTTTTAATGCTCATTTTAAAGTGATGATACATTGCTGCACACCAGAACAGACTTGTACTGAGCATGCTGAATTTATATAATACACACAGACTTCTGAAATAGCCTTACAGATAACTTAGAATGGATCCATTTTAGAACCTGACCTTCCAAGGGCAGAATATTATCAGATATCCCTGATGATGGCCAAACACCATTAACAATTTCATGCACTGCAAAGCATTGGGAAGATAATACAGCTTTCAAGTGTTTGGCTCTTAATTTTTTCATGTACTAGGAGTTCATCTAGATGATAATAATACGTCCGTAAATTCCAGAAACACACAGAACAACTTTTTATTATTATTTAGTTATTTTGTTATTTTTCTTGACTGAAGCAAAAATATTTCATAAGCTGGCTGGCTGTCTGCTCTATAATGGTGATACATTAATCATGATGCCACCTTCAGCAACATTCTGAGGCTTGCAATACTGAGAGAAAACTAAAAAACCTTTTCTGGGATAAGGCATGATCCTGCTTTCTCTCAGTGCTACATGTAAGACCTTCTTAAATTTGAAAGGTATTAACAACCATGCTCCTTTTACACTAATGCAGAAGATGCTGATTGTCTGAAAAAAGGCCAGCATCCCATGGCCTGTCTTACGCACATGAGCACCTGGAGGCAAGCACAGAAAATACGGTCCATACTTCTGAGGCACACCTTCAACCACCTGCACCACTCCCTTAGGACTGCAAGATGGGCCAAGATAGCCATAGTGAGCAGCAAGCCTTTGGAGAAGGGAACATACCTCTGGGCAAGCACCCGTTTTAAAATGTCTTGAATCATCCCTTGAGTCCACTCACCGTTCAGTTCTAGGTTGGGTATTGCAAATGATGACAAAGTGCCATCCAACTGCAACAAGTTTCAGTTCCCCATGCGGGCCTCCAAATGCTGCTGCAGGCTCTGGTTTCCCTGCTAAATAGTGTCACTCCAGGATTGTTCAGGTTTATCTATAAGTTTCCCATATACTAAAAGGATAATGCTTCCAGACATATGATTCAAGGCAAGTAAAATGCATTTCAGTAGCCAAAACACTTGTGAACTCTGTAACTGTGTTGCCAACTGGTATGAGACCATTTCAAAGACTGATATAATCAGATTTCAAGACAACCTGTCGTGAATTTGTTTTAAGCAATTCAGGTAGTATCCACACACTGGAATTTGTGCTCAGCAACCTAATCAGGTACATCAAATTGCTGAATTATTCAGACAGTATAAAATTTTTCAAAAGACAAATGTATACAGCATAAATTACATTAGAAGTTAAAGACCAAAGGCAAACAAATTCAGGTTTCTGGGCGGGTGGAAAGGGACTAAATTCTCTAACATGCAAAATTCAGAAATTTAAGGTGAAAAGCCTGACCACACAATTTTCATTTGGACTTACAAAAACACATGAATAAAAAAAAAAAAGCAAATTCAGAGGAAAGAAACTATTGTTGGAAAAATAAATTATATATATGCATGACGGAAGTTTAAACTAAGGAAAATCACCCCTGCAATATCTGTTTTTCTTTCATTTATACATTAATTATTCCTTGATTTTTCTTTCACCAACTAAAACAGTTTGTCATTTACTGTCGAAATGTCAATAAGGTCCTTTAGCGATAACTTTCAATAGTGCATGATGACTAAAGCACACAGAACCACTAAAAATTAAACAGCTGTGACCTGATCTCCTGTCAGCATTCCTGTGTTCTTCCTTACCTCCACAATGAGACAAAACAGCTAACAGTCAATTCCATATTTTAAGGGAAAGTCCTCATTACGCAAACATATTTTGAATACATTACACTACAAATTACAGACTGTGAAAAGGCAACACAGAAATAATTCTTAAATATTCTCAAATGTGTCTACTGCTTTTAAATGCATCAATTTTTCAAGGAATGCAATCTGAAAAAACACTACCTTTGATTGCTGAGGGAATATTCTTTTTCCAATGCCTTGAAAACATTGCCAAACAGCTTTCTGCATTCGTAAATAACTGTCAGATGAAAGGGACAGAGACACTTAAATACCTATAAAATCCCCACTGCAGTTAAGATTACCACTATCTCTCCTGCCTTCTTTTTTTTCCTTCAATATCTGCAACTCATTATCTGTACTTTTCTACAGAGGCATACACCACCAAGAGTGTTGGGTCCTGCTGGTAGGCCAACTGGGAAGCTGCAATCTCCCTTCTGGCAAAGGACTGTACCTCCCTGGCAATGGCAACAGCAGCCCAGGCCTCTGGAGATGCCTGTGGCAGACAAAAAAGATATCCTTCAACTCAGAAGGCATTGTTCACAAATCAAATAGTGATTGCCTGCCTCCTCCAGGGAAAAAGCAGAAAGAAAGGCAGCAACATCTTATGCATGAAATTCAACACACATGCTACCCGATGGGCTACATTCAACTTTCATCTGCAAAATATTCAGCATGCCCAAACACCCAACTTTCAGACACCTCATATGGTACAGGGAAAAATTAAACTCAAGAACAAACCCAGCCCACCCAATACTAAGAAAACCAAATGATTTCAATGGGATATGCCAAAGAAGGCAGATAACATGAATCAGTAAGTTCATCCACAAATGAGAAAGTCTTCAGCTTTACCTGCTGTATCCCCATAGTACTGATTCTAATTCCATTCTTCAGGAGAACTGGGGAAAGCTATGACTTACCACAGATCTGCAGGTGCCCTCCATAGTAATACCCTAGCCAACATGGTGTAGTTAGAATAATTTAAGTATTATTATGAAATAACAAACATAATTTATATTTTAGACCAGGGAGTTATTTCATGGTTGTAATATGTATGTAATCAGCAATATTTAAATCAAACAAGGCTTTCGTGGGATGTTTCAACCCTAAATAGCGGGAGGAAGATTGTAAGTTTTGTGTCACATCAATTTTCCGTCACATCAAGCTTGAAAGAGATCAGTTTCACAAATTTGCTATCATCTTGAGCCAAAATATCACCAGAGATCCGCATCTCAGACCTAGCTGTGATATGAACTTGATCTCAACTCAAGCTCTAACTCAGCTGTGGTATCATTCCTTGGTCTGTCTCTGTTATAGAAATAATGAAAGTGTGAACAGACAGAGCCTTTATCAGGAGTATGTATATTTCAACAGCCAAACAAAAAAAGAACGAGACAAATATCTCTACGGATTTTCCTTCAGAATCAATAACTCTCACAGACTTCAGGATGGATAAAGAAGAGAATATGTGGATGTTTGCAGCAGAGACTCCACTGCAGTACAACATCTCCCAGTTGGAAAATGTATGGTCACGTGTATACAAATAAGTCATCTCTAGTTTGAACTGCACCATCTTCATTTATCTGTCATGGGCTCTGACAAAGCATTTAAGGAAAAGATTAGAAGGCTCCTAAGGAAGGAACTACATTTCCCTGCCTGGGGCATACCACTTGTCTGAGGTTGGTAGGAACAGGCCTGAAATATTAATGAGTAAGCTATTTGTCAAGAAAATTATGCAAGAAACCTTGGCAGCCATACAAAGGGGTTAGCAATAAGATATCAAGCCAGGGCAGTGCACACTAAGCACTTGAAAAAGAAAACTGGAAGGAAAAAAAATTAAAAATCACTTTCATTTGCTTGTCCACATTCATAAGCTTTGGAAGAAAACAGTAAATTATTGAGTGAGTAAAATATCACACTCATAAGTAGCAATAACAGGTACTAACTCCTAAAAGGGAGTATGAGCTGCTCTAGGTCTAGAATTCATGTTTTCAAGTATTGATTCCTTCAAGACATTTCTTCTAGTGACATTCTTTGCAAATAAACTTGCTTACCAGGTAGCATGTGAGCTAAAAGGTGTTGTCATGACAGAAGCCACTTAATTATTGAAAACTCACATAAGCAAATGGGAAAAAAAAACAGTTCCCACAAGGGAAAGACACACAAAACCAAAAACATACACTCTTCTTGAGGTTTCCTCACAAATCATAGTAAAAAAAGGCAAAGACAAAATTGTAACCACTCTGTCAAATCACGTGTTAAAATCTATACTCCCTAAACAGACTGAAGACCTAAATCACTTCTAGGAGTTTCCATGTATCATTTCTCTGTAAGAGGAACTTGCAAAAGAAAAAGATTTGAAGTGCTTCAGTCAGACTCCATGTTTTATATTCATTTTTAATTTTTATATAATTCTAATGTAAGTATGTTTTAGGCCAGGTATACTACAATTTTATACAGCACTCTTTATATAATAAATCTGAAGGCTTAGTTTTTCAGTAGACAGTGCTAGTTTTCACTGTAAACAAATTTGACAAGCATCCAACGCATCACAGTATATCAAATAGTAATCAAAAATTTTCATTAAATAAGATGATCCTTCTGAAAAATAAAGCAAATTAATAATTTATGTTGGTTTACCAAAACATAGCCACAGTCACCTTGTCCAATGTTAAACATGGCCAACAATGTGATCCATAGGTTCAATCACTATTGACACCAATTGAAGTCACTGCCATACCCAGAACAGTGGGATGCAGCAGCATTTAGACTTTCATTAAGCAGCACTCTGCTCTTCCAAAGCATATCTCTGCATAGGATCTCAAAGTGCTTTTCAGCCATTAACCAGTTAAATTCTACAATATGCCCATGGGAAAAGTACTGCATTATTTATATCCATTAGTGCAGCAGCTCCCAAGTCAAAAGCACTGTATTTCAACATCTTGGCTTTCACCTTTTTTTTCCCAAATTGTTTTGACTACACTGCCATTTTTCTCCATGTACAGAATTTTTTTGTTGTTTGCAATATCATTTTATCAACAGTTTAACAAGTATAACTGCTACGGTGAACAGAATCAAAATGTTTTGAAAGCAGCTTGCCAGAACTGCCCATTAGGAACCACACTGAACAGTTCAGAAATACTGAGATATTCCCATTGAAACAATCTTCTCCCTGAATGTGCAGATTTTGAAGGCTCAAACCTACATTCCTTGAGGAAGAATTACAGAGTCATTGCTCTGCTTGTATTGTGGCTCCAACTTCAATGTTATTGTAATTACAATTATGTACTTAGTATGATCAGGAGAGATCAACTGAAGAGGCAGAAGACATTTAGGGAAGATGGGAAGGTATATAAACTAAGCTTTATTGAGGCAAACAGGGAAATGAAAGAAGAAACAAACTGGGTGAAGTGGCATGGGACTGACCATTGCTGCTGTACCTGTTCCATGGCAAGGCTGGCCTAAAAACCAGTACGGCATTCGCAAATTGTCGTCTTCTAGATAGGATTTCACCTCTGGTCCCCATGTTTACCAAAAACAAAGACAGCATTTACTTCAATGAGGAAATTATGTCACAGAAACATTAGGGTTGGAAGGGACGCCTGGAGATTATCCAGTCCAAACCCCCTTGACGAGACAGGGTGACCTAGAGCAGAGGACACAGGAACACGTCCAGGAGGGTTTGGAATGTCTCCCGAGAGGAAGACTCCACGACCTCCCTGGGCAGCCTGTTCCAGTGCTCTGCCACCCTCAGTGTAAAGTTCTTTCTCGTGTTGAGGTGGAACTTCTTGTGTTCTAGTTTATGGCCCTTGCTCCTCGTCCTGTCACTGGGCACCACTGAAAAGAGTCTGGCACCATCCTCTTGGCACCCACCCTTGAGATATTTCTATGCATTAATGAGATCCCCTCTCAGTCTTCTTTTCTCCAGACTAAACAGGCCCAGCTCCCGCAGTCTCTCCTCAGAAGAGAGATGCTCCAGACCCTTCCTTGTCTTTGTGATCTTTCACTGGACCCCCTCCAGCAGCTCCTTGTCTTTCCTGTACTGAGGAGCCTAGAACAGCACCCCAGCACCCCAGATGTGGCCTCACCAAGGCTGAGCAGAGGGGCAGGATCACCTTCCTCGACCTGCTGGACACATTCTTCCTGATGCACCCCAGGATACCATTGGCCCTCCTAGCTGTAAGGGCACTGTTGGCTCATGGTCAACTTGTCATCTACCGAACTCTGTTTGTCAGTGAGCTCTTTTGGGGAGGTTTCACATTGTAGCTAACCCCGCTGCTGCATTTGCCTCAGATTATGCAGAGTGAATCATGTTGGCCTCCCAGTCCAGCCAGGGAAAAGAATATTACGTGGGAGGTTGTCTCTCCTGTATCAGTTGTGAGAACTACCAGAGTCATCTGAGATTCAAACACAAGATCCAAGGCAAGCAATTAAGAGTCTTTTAGTCATATTTACCAGTGAAAAGCTGGCCAAAAGCCACAGCACACCATCAGCCTTATGACTTGGCTCTGCAGGGGCCAAAACACTTGGTGCCAGCCTGGCACAGCAGCCAACATTTGCTGAAGAGTTTTGCAGAACCGGGCCCCAGGAGCTCAGCAGAGCTCACACAAAGCCCACAACAACTTCAGAGTGAAGGAAAAAGAAAGCAAATCCCATCAACATCACAAAACAGCAAGAGGATGCCTCTACACCACACATTGTTACCACTATAGTAGCCCTTGAATCCAGGCAGACTGAAGACAAAATATGAAGATACAGCACCAGAAAGGAAAATTGTCATGCCTGGTGCTGCCAGCATGGGAAATCAGAAAGAAATGTGATGTCAATAGTGACAGACACCACATATTAGTGCTAAATAATCCTACATTATAATCTTTACAATGACCAGTGGGCAGAGAAAAAGCAAATCCACAGTGTAATTCAAAAGCATTACAATAAGCTTAGAAACCAAATCATTATTGAACAGAGATGCAGGTCTCAAAGTGCAGTAAGGCAGGAAACAGTGACTTGCTGAGACCAGAATCAACTACACGTGACCTGAGAAGGCCACAATGCATCAGCTTTAAGGTAAAAAGGTATGGCCACAACCCCTCTCCCCCACATGCATAAAAACCAAAAGGCTACTGCTACAACAAGCTGCAGGTAAGGAAAATCAGGTCTCACTCAGCAAAGAAAAATATAACCAGCATCTACACAACACCTAACTCAGCCAGCGACAGATTTATGATGTGTGCCAACATTTTTTCACTACAAAACTTTCGTATTACATTCCTGGAATTCCAGGGACCACTGCCCAGAGCTATTAAATAAAAATGATGGTTCAGAATTGTTTTATTCTCTGTACCTGCTAGTTCAAAGGTACAATTTCCCAAGTATAGGCTATCATGTAACCCACATAGGGATTGACTCTGATTTTATTTTGGGGGTATTTTTCTCTGTATTATCTTATTTCTCTGTTATTATCTTATTTGGTCTTAAAAAAATAATAACTTTATTTTCATACTACTACTCTATGTATACTCAAAGAATCAAAGGAATGACAGGAAATTTGTCCAGCTTACAATCTGATATAACAAAATCTGACCTAGCATAGCACATTGTCTCATTTTCTATGCAACATTAAAATATGACTATTGGAATTTACTTTTGAGGCTGAGGAGCCAAAATTGTATTCATCATGTCTGATGGACCTGATTCATCTACAAATCTACTGAATGCCCAAATATGAACTCACAATTTATTCAAAAACATGTAAGCAAAACTGCAACTATTTCTATGCATAATTGCACAAACGTCTAACTTCCGTACCTCTAAATTAAATTTGCATGTGGCAATTTCATACTTGTAAATTACAATTAAACATTCTAGTTGTTCACATGTTCCTACTCCACCAGCCAAGGACGATAAGCCTCAAGATGAAGGTTTTTTTAATTCTGAAAATAAAAGCTGCTATCCTAGACCTTTCTGGCATTTAATTTTCTGCCATTCCAATGCATTCATTGGCATCTGGGCTAGAAACTCTCCTTTTCCACTTCTTCTCTCTGTCATCTGCTGGGAGACGGAGTAGAATAATTAGATTGATTCAAGCAGTTCTGATTGCTTTCAGTGTGTGGTTCACCTCTTGACACCACAGAGAGGAGTCTTGATAAATAAGGATCAATAGACTGGATAGGAATGTTTAAATTTTCTTCAAAGTTGAAGAGCAACGCCACAAAAAATGAATTTTTTTTTTAAGGCAAGTTATTTGGGAAAAAAAAAGTTGAGTGAGTTCACTGCATAGCAAAGTTTACCAAAGAGCTGTGAAGACTAGGATTGAAACAAAATGAAACTGAAATCAGTCTTTTCAGTTCTCATTTACTTCTTACCAAAAACACAGCTCAAAGGAAAGGAAAGCAATCAAGGCATGATGTTAACATTTCAACATCAGTTAAAGAAGAATTACATCCAATGGAGGGGCCTTCAGTCACAGCCTGTTGCAAAATCTTATATAAAATACACCATTACAATCAGCACCTCTGTTCATAATTACAGGAGAAGATCAAATATTGTGTACAGGCAGACAGAAAAAATAATGAAAAATTACAACCTCTTGCTTCCAGGCTGATGCTATTTAATTAAGATAGAAGCAGAGGAAAGGTAGTTTCCTGCATTATCATTACTGTCACAGACCTGTTGTGGGCATTCAGTCTTCTATAGCACTACATGAATTTAAGATAAAATAACTATAAAACACTCAATAAGACTTTTTTTCCTTAAAGTCTTAAAGCCAGCGTCTTCTCACAGCAAGGTAGCAAACTAGGGAAAGCTCTTCTAATGTCTCTTTTATACTTTCAAACAACTTCTCTGCTATTATGATTAATTGGATACCATGTGAAGTGGGTAAAGCATAACATTTCATCAGAAAAAGAACAGCTAAATTTTAGTGGTCTTTTAGCCTGATGTGCTTTTCATAGCACTTCTTACAAGTTTGCTGTAAATCGAGAAATAAATAATAGAAATATATATTTTGGTGTGTCCAACGATGACATACATTCACACTTAAGACTGAAATTCACCACTTTGCAGAAGGGTGGCACCCAACTCATTGCCAGGTAAGCCTGATAAAGATAATTACAAAATCATGCACAGTTCTGATGCCTGAATCCTGCACTAGATGTATCTCACACAGCAGGAATTTGCAGCTTAAGGCATGAACTCAAATGTGTTTACTGAGAACTTTAGAACATAGCCTTCTGACATACCAGCTACACTCAAAAATATCTTGTGTAAATAACATTACATCTCTGTAAAATGTCCTGCATTCAACTGTTCAAATAATTACCACGTTTATCTCCATCCTAAAGGTATCCACACTTTATTCATTTTAAGTTCCATGTGCATCAAATTTAGTGCAGTCAGTACAACTGTCATGCTAACTTCTGTTATTTCACTCAAAAACCACAAGTTTATTATTAGCGATCTGTGGGCAATTAGTGTAAATATCAGCAGACTTGGATTTATCTTAGTTAGTGTTTGTTTCGATTCCATGGGCAAACAAGAAATCATGAGTAAAACACTACAGTAAGAATACCAATGACTTTATATCTAGCTGTAGTCATGCTGCTGTGTTTGGCCATCTCTCTCTCTGAGAAAAAAAAAGAAATTTTTCATTGAATTCTGTGAATTTTTCAGTATGTCACATAATGCCTTCATGATATACTTCTGTCTATAGGTACACATGACACAAAACACACACATCAGTGAAGAAGTGAAATGTAAGTTCTGAAACAAAAGACTATTCTTTGATATTTGAAATGATACTTTCACATTTGTCTCTTCTATAGCAACTGTGATCTGCATTGTTATAAGCATGCAGTAATTACTGGAGTCCAACAGAAGCCTGACTATTAAAGCTACTAAAACAGTCACAGAATACCCTTATCTGACCATCCAACTATTGGGAAATATGTAGCTACTGATGTGCAAACAAGCACCTCCAACTTTTTTTTCTTTCTGTGCTATGAGACCATTCAGCAAAAATCAAGTCCTATTTTACACTTACAAATAACTACTCCTACTTGTTCCTTATGCATCCTCTATCATTAAAAATTTCAGTTTTTATTCTATCCCACTGAGAAACAGTGGGGGGAAAGTAGCACAGGCCAGGAACCATGAGATTCTTAATTTCCCTTTTATGCTTTCTAGCTTGTATTATCAAAGAAAAGACAGCTGACTCCCAAACACGTGCTTTCTCATAAGCAGGTGTTTTCTACAGGAAACTACTAGTGAATGAAGGCAAAATTTATTGATTTTATGACCCCAAATTATTGCCAATAGCTCTCTGTCAAACACAAGATGGTTTGCTGAGTGTGTTTTTGCAAGGATCTGAACTTGGTCCAGTTACAGGGAGTGTTTCCATTAGCAACCTACAGAACTGAACAGAGGACATGCTTAAATTTGCTTATCAAGAGCCAACACTGCAGGTATGCTGGATAACAGGGCTGGAACCCAAAATCATTCTGTCAAACTAGAGAAGTGGTCAGAAAAACAACAGAACAATTCATCGGGGGCAAGCGCAACTTTCCGTGCTTTGTCAAAGTCAGCTGCACACCAACAACAGAGCAAGTAAACTGCTAGGCAGCTCCTTCCTCAGAGGGGAATCAGGGGTTGTAATAGACTATGAGCTCAATAAAAGTTCAAAATGGGATCTAAAAAAAGGAAAGATCCATCATATGGGTATATAAACAGGAATGTATACCATGTCAAATCGGAAGCATTCCTGTCCTGTTTAGCAGGAAAGAATAAATAAGTCACATATTCGGCATAACTTTTATAAAAAATACGAAGCAATTTGAAGTGTCTGAAGAGAGCAGCAGAAATTACCACAAGTCTCAAGAAGGAATTATGTAGAAAGAATGAATATACCAGGACTATTTAGCCAGAGAGAAAACAAATTAAAGGCACTTCCATTGTCATCACCAGATCTCAAAGAAAGTACCACACTCTTTGGAATAACCTTGTCTGCACTGCACCCTGGCTAGGACATGTAGCAATTCACCTACCAAAACCAAAGTTAGAAAAATTCGTGTAAGTTATAAGGAGAAGTATTTCTACAAATACAGTGACATGTTGTAAAAGAGGGCTTGTGCAGACCCTACTGTAGTTTTATCATTTCATGCAGATTTCTAAACAGCTGTGCTAAAAAATAACAGGTGTAAAATTCAACCTGCTTTGGGGGCTAGACTAGTCAGTATCTCTAGCTCTTTCCAGTCTTACTGTGGTTTGTTATAATTTCTATGATCATTATCACAATTTTTTTTAAATTAAGCACATATTAGGGGCTTATTCCTCAGAGGTCTAGCCAAGTCTTTCTTTCAGTAGCAGAAATGGTGCTCATGGCTTTATGCCAGTTATATTGCTGAAAGCTTAGCAGGTGATGTATTTGCTTATAGGCACTGTCATATTTTATCCATCTCAGCATCTATTTAGTAAGTGCTTTAACATTCTACAGTATGGCAGGTGCTATATAAAACACAGCATTATTTTCCATATTTTATTCCCCTCATTGGCATTCCTACTCTCAGATTAACTGGCAAAAGTACAAATATTCACAGCAATTTTAAAAAAGAAAGTTTGAGTGCTCACTGACAGCCACAGTTAGCTGTGTACTATCAGTAAACAAAACACAACACAACAGTGTTCCTTCCCTATAACAACAAAATTTCTCAGCAGTTTTTTGTTTAGATGGAAATAGGATGGTAGACAAACTGCAGGGGCCGTTTGGACACCACCTGCTAATTGTGTGTTGCAACAACGCTACCTGATTTACTTAAAATGTATTATGGTGGTATTCCAATTAGTCCCTTCATCTTGTTTTGTGGCAGAGGAAAGGCAGGAAAATCCATATGGATTAGGCTTTTCCATTCATAATTTCATGCTACTCTTGTAGGATTTCTAGGTGGTCTAGGTAAAAACTTCCACTGAAATTAATGGATTACACCAGAAACATCTATGGAAATCATACTGAGCTGACAAGATACTATTTTTACTCCATTCTTCAAAATGCAGTCATACATACTGTGATGTTTTAAGTCTTTTTTTTAGTACTCCTTCATACAGAAGTCATCATTTCCGTTACTTGGGTTCTTGAGAAACTTCTACTAATTTCTCTTCAACTTCATTTTAGAGAGTAAGGGGACTGAAAGTGAATACAATATTCAAGAGTCAATATTTCAACTGATATTACTGAGACATAAAACAACTTCAGGAAGGTCATCTCCTCCTCCTATCCCAATGCTTTTCTTTACTTACATTTCATCTTGGCTGTACTCTTCACTACAGTGAGATTAAACATTAAGCATAACATAAACCTGTACGATGCCTGTGACTTTACTGCTCGAAGGACTTGAAAATTAAATATTTCTCCTTTCTTAAAGCAACAAGGTTTTTAATTTTTAATTTGTTACTCCAACACCTCTCATCAGATTCATATAGAAGTGCAAGGAACATATTTGAATTTTATTCACAATGCTTTCACTTTTGTCCATCACTATAAAATATGAACAACAAAGGCTCCTAACTAATTAACAGCTGATGCTCACACCCAAGTGCTTCAGAAATGATGCTTCACTGTCAATACTGTTTTATTTCAGGGCAAAAAAAGAAGGTAAACCAGGTGAACACTGGCAGAAGCAGAGTAAAAAAGCTGGTTTTCCTTTATCTATCCTGTGTCATTAAGCAAAAACCTTTTTTTAACAATATGTCACTTGAGTAGCAGCTGTCTCCTATTGAAAAATGCTCAAAACCATGGAAAAGTCCTGTAAGATGGTATGGCCTACTGCATTTAGTATTTTTATGAGTTTCAAATACATATAAAGTCATCTGAAGACAAACTTTGAGAACAACTGAAGATTCTAAAAACACGATTCCTAAGGCAGAATTCTTCTCACTGCACTGCACATCACAGAGTGCTCCTCCCAGTGAGGAGGACATTTCAGGGTGTGCTTCTATATAATCACAGGATCTACTACACTAGGAGCAAAATAACTAATACAGCACCTTACCAACAACAGTAGAGAAAGTCAAGGCAAGATAAAGTATAGGATAATAGGCTCTCTTATAAAGCAGTTTGAAATCAACTTTCCTTTTTTTTCATTAAAGAAACCAAGCACAGAAAAAAATTTTAAAACACGCCCCATGAAAAATCCCACATGGCTATTCAATGCATTTGCAGGACAGAGAGCTCCAAGACAGACTTAATGGTGCAATACTTATGTTACCACACATAACCTTTCCTTGAATGAAACCAGGTGAATGGAAACCAACAACACAATCAACAGCACCAAGAGCTTTTCCAATACGCCTTCCAGCATGTTTTTGTCTCTTCTCCTGGTAGACTTACCACTGATCTTTCCATAAGAAACACAACTAGAACATGAAGGGTATCCATCGCAAACATATCCAGAACAGAAAACAATCCCTTTCTCTCCTCCACTGTATCAGTTCTGTGAGTAGAATAGTCTCTTTAAATTGCATATATCAATGATAGAAAAGCAGGCACTTGGCAAGCAGATTACTTCTTGGCTGCTAAAGCAAACTCCTCAGGATTT
Organism: Ifrita kowaldi; assembly: GCA_013398055.1. NCBI lineage: Eukaryota > Metazoa > Chordata > Aves > Passeriformes > Cinclosomatidae > Ifrita > Ifrita kowaldi. Next base: position 241,959 of record VZRS01002380.1, read on the forward strand.
TTTTTTTTTATTTATAACCACAAAAGTTACGGCTTTCCTCTTCCAGAATTATTCTAACTTTTGGAGCAGGACAGGCAACATAACATTATAATCATGTTTACAATGTTCTAAATCATGAATCTGTTTTTAAAATCCTATCTTTTTCATATGGGAAAAGTTAGATTATCAGCTTTCATCCACTGCAGAGCATGTTTTTTATTTCCTGTAAAGTTTCAAGGCACTAAATCTTAAGTGCACTTTGTTTAGATACTGAATTTTACTACAAGTAATTCTTACAGGCTTTTCATATGTGTATTAAAATATCTTCCTTTCTTGACTATATACAGCAATGAAATAACTAAAGAGCAGATTTACAGATGCAGAAAATGAAAACTACCTACAATAAAAATGTAAAACCCTCTGAACTGTTAGTAAATAAACTTTTCTGTAGAACATTTTTGGTGTACTGCATATCAAACTCAATGGTGAGTGTATAGCATAAAATTTTACTGATATGATCTTAAGATTACCACTTGTAACTTACAAGCAACAACAGCTGCCATAAGAACTACTGTATAGAAGTGATGGTAAAACTTCCATACTTCATGACATAAGCCATCACCATTCTGCTGACTAAAATCTTAATTACATATGTAATGCTGGGGGCGTTTGTTCACAGGTCACATAGGGTCTCAAATCTCCCAGAATTTCCATTTGATAATCAACCATTCCCTTCTTCCCCTGCCAAGTCTGTCTTGGCATCAGCTTAGACTCTGCTTGTTTCTCACTCTTTCCATGAAAATCATAAAGTCTCTCAGCTCTGCTCAGCATGACAATGCACAAGGCATTCACCTGTGCTTCCAGGGGCTAGCAACACTGAAAATGAAGCTAATTTTATACCCAAGAAAAATGAAACTGAGCAATACAATTTGTAAACCTTCTGAAACCCCAAAGAATTTAAGACTCACCGTGAAGTCTTGTCATCTCAATCTTTTGACTGTATTTTAATTACTGGAGTTTCCATTAAACTCATGCTTGATTCTACTGGAATACAAGTTCAAGGACAAACCTGAAGCTGCCCAAGTGCTGTCTGATCCACCACACTTCATCATGCCCTTTTCTGGAGCTATAGGCATGTGCATAACCCAGGAAAAAGTTAGTAAGAACTCACATCCTTATATGCCATGGTGCACAACAACTTAAACCATATGATTTGTCTGCAAAGCAAGAGTTTCATGTCAGAATCAAAAGGTGAGGGAGGAGGAACAATCCACAGATTTTAACCTAAAATAGATATTTTTTTTCTTACGATTTTAAATATAACTGAAACCATTTCCTCTGCACATTGAGATGACACCAACCTGCAAAATAATTGTCCCTGTTGAAGCACCTAAAACAGAGTTTGCAGAAAATGGGAGAAGCTTTTTTCATCAGTGAATACCAATCCATGACTGCAGCAATCTAAACTGAAGAAGACTTTTAACAGATCTCCTAATGCATTTCCCCTTTCAATGGTGGACTCTATGGAACAGTGGACACTCCCAGATGAAACTTGCCACTTTATGGAATGATTCTACTATGGCAGAGAGATCTTCTCTTTTGAAAGAAGAAATCATCTTCCTACAATTTTTTGCCTTAAGTGAGGTACGGATTCGTTCATGTTTTTTGATCTCTGCCTGGTGAATTCATATAAAAATTACATAGCAATTCAACAGTTCAAAGTTTTATGTAAAACCTTCTTTTGCCAATTCCTTAAGTAAATTTTAGTACAATAAGGACAAGAATCTGGAGGGAAAGAAAGGAAGGGGATCTGCCTTCATTTGACAAAACAGTCACAGACTCCTCCTCCTCCTCTTGCATCTTCTCATTTTTTGTGCAAATGAACTGCACAGAGCAGCCCCTCTGACTTTAGCAGCACTACTGCTACTGAAGAGGTCTAACCCCCAAAAGACCTACTGACAGATGATGAAGCAGCGTTAGTATTGCAGAATAATGACAATTTACATTAAAAGCTGAGGAAGTACTTGTTCAATAAAAACATTCATTTCCTTTTTCACGCACTTGTTGAAAAGTACCAGAGTTTTTTACCATCTGAATAGCATCTGTTAATTTAATCAGCTCAGTTCATCCTGCAGGTCAGATTTGGCTGGACCAGTACCATCAGTATTGACTATGTCTGTAGAAAATGTATTTGTTTAAAAGTGTATCAGTTAATGGCTTAATAAAAGTACTTGGCAAAGACAAAGGCTTTCTGTTTGTAGAGGAAAAGACTTAACAATCAGGTCCTACATAAAGCTGTGAGCCACATGCCCAGAAATTTCTAAGAATTACTTCCCAAATTAAGTCCTCACCCCCTTCAGGATCTCCATCATTCAAATGCATGAAGGCATGAATGTGTGTAGGAATACACCAGCTGGTAGAATCATTCAGAAGTCCTCCTGAAAGGATAACCATGCTTTTGGTTCACAGAATAACAATTTAATTTTTTTCTGTCAAAAAAAAACCTTTAACAAAAAACTACAGTTCAAAAAAAATTACAGACTTCACAGGTTTGGGTAAAGGATGTGCCTTCAGACAGAAGTGGAAAGCTTGGTAACAGCAAAACCAACTTGCCTTCTCTAGCAACTAATCCTGCACCGGCTGTTTCATTCAATTGTGAATAAAAGTACTAAATACCAAAAATGCAAAATATTTTTTTCTTTTAACATTGAAGATGAAATGTTCAGAGTACACATTAATGTATTTTCAAACCACAGCAAGCTACTTCAAAGCAGACGAGAAATACTGCCAAGGTAACAAAAACGTTCCACCTGCACATAAGTAACAGCTTTGCCCACAGACGTAAGATGCTGCAGGCATGACCACCACTGCAAAAGAAAAAAAAAAAGGCTGGGAAACCCTGTGATTTAAGGTATCTGTCATGAACCTAAAATTCCTAAAACATAAGCATGCAATATACCTGCTGCTTTAGCAAACACTGCTGGATACCACTGTTAAATTGATTCAAAGGTTACAGGGCTTCCATAACAACCCCCAAATACCACAGATTTTGCCTCTTCAAATAATTTATTTTAATTACATGTTACATTCATGAAAATAAAGAAATCAGAATTTTTGTTGGCAACTAAAGTAAGTTTGCAGATAGCTCTTAGAAGCCATATTACTACATAAGCTGTCAGCACTTGCATCAACTATTACACAGTATATTAACCTTTCAGGCACTGCACATTCTGAGGTAGATTTACAGAGTCAAGCATTTACACTTTATTCCACTATTCTTTATTTACCCCTAAGCATCTTAGGCCTAATTCATCATCAGAGTAAAGCAGTAAAACAGCACTGAAAGCAGTCATGTTGCAACAGTCATAGCAACCAATTGCTTCAGTCATTATTGATTCCTCCTGACAGCTGGATCATCTTGAGGTTTGACTGCACTCAATGTGTCCCAGGAAACAGATCTACTGCACTAGTCTGAATTTCAGATGGCATGAAGTCTGAGGAAGCTGTGTTTTCTCCTGATGTAATGGGAAGGGTGACCCTGCAGCCGCTTTCCTACCATCTGTCCAGGTAGGTTGGGGGAAGAGCACCTCAGATGTGAAAGGAGAGATGTGCGGCCCACGCATCACAGACCCAAACAATGAAAAGGTGTCACCTTACTTGCAAACAGCAGACAAGGTGGAACTTAAACAAAAAATTGTCTAAATCTGTCTGAGGCAGGCTAAGAATCTGTTCCTTCCTTCACTTAGAGCAAATTATTGTTATTGGAATGAAGGCAGCCCAACTCAAACTCTGTGTGGAAGCCTGAACTATATTCTAAGCCCTGCACATACATACACAGTCCTTATCTCATACAATCCACAAAAAAAAGAGCAACCCCAAGATAGCCCTTACAAAGTTTTTCATAGTTTTTCTTCTGTCAGAAAAAGTAAGATCTAA
>VZRS01002380.1:245884-277014 GCA_013398055.1 Ifrita kowaldi
GTAAAAAAAAAAAAAAATAAAAAAAAAAAAAAAAAAAAAAAAAAAAAAAATTATATACTGAATATTTAAATCCATCAACAAAACAGAGTTGTAGAAAGAACAAAGCTGGGGGACACTAATTTCCTGCACAGTAAAATAAGCACCTGCTAACATCTTATTATTTAATATAAACACCTTTTTGCTACTTCATAAATTGTATTTTACGCATAACTTTTCCAGAAGAAAAATCACAATTGTCTTTTCAGACTGAAACCACCTGTACCTTGCCTGCTCAAGATGATATCCATTAATTATAAAAACTAGAACTCAATATCCAGAAATATTCTGCTTCATTCAAAAAAGATACTACCTTTGTTTATCCTATTTCACTAGTTTTCCATGTGAATTATAGTTTTGGGGGAAAGTTTATAATGTTTGGTTTCTGTACTTTCAATTCAATTCAACTTTCCATCAAAATGCAACTGTACATGTCCCAAATTAAAATTAATTACTAGCTGGCAAGCAGCAAATGTATCAATCATTATTTTATAAAATTAGAATGTGTAAACATTATGAAACCAGCTATATTTGTGTTAGACTGTATAACTGCTTAAAAGTGCAAAAATAAATGCTTACTTTAGCATAAGGGGCTAACATTACTTACCAAGCAATTTATTTCACTTTTTTCCAGCAGGTGAAAACCAAGCATTTTCAAGGAAAACAACATAAAATGCACAACAGCTTCTCTATTCCTTTAAAGAATCCATTTTTAATTATGATTTAAATCAATTCTGCTTGACTGATGTCCTGGTTTGCTCACACCAATCTTCAGGCTCCCCCTCCTATGACCAGAAGGAAGCTTGCTCAGTTTCATACTGATAGGTAGTAGGGAGCTGCTAGCTCACATAAATGATTTCTAGTGTGCATCAAAGGAAGGCCTTTACAAAGGTCCTCCCTAACAATCTTCAAGTGTTTCTCTCAGGAAAACTGATTACTCTCTAAAGATAATAGTCTGGAATAGACTTCCCAGCATCAATTAACCTGGGCTGGTTTCAGCTAATGAAGTGGAAGTGAGGAAAAAAATTAATAAGATATAGTACTTTCAGCATACAGCCTTATTTATACTTAGAGCTGCTTCAAGCTCTAAAATGAAGTTTTGATCAACACATAGTAAAGTGAAAATCACCAAAAATACTATTTTATTTGCAGTGTCTAAATTAAGTGTCTTTACAAAAATAACAAGCAAGGTACGTCATGAAAAGGCAACTGCACTCTAAAGGTAAGTTTAGCTGAAAACAGAGATGGGAGAAAACATGTCAGTCCTATTTTCAAGAAGGTCAAGAAGGAGGATCTGGGGAACTACAAGCCAGTCGGGCTCACCTCAGTCCCTGAGAAGGTGTCTGAGCAACTAATATTGGAAATAACTTCCAAAACATGTGAAGGAAGGTGATTAGGAGCCTTCAGGATTAATTTATGAAGGGAAAATCATGTCTGATACACGTGTTAGCCTTCCATAAAGAGATGTTTGGCTTGGCAGATGAGGGAAGTGGACATGTTGGTCCTGACTTTAGTAAAGCTTTTGACACTGTCTCCCAGGACATATCCATAAAGAAATTGACAAAGTACACACCACGTAATTGGGCAGTGAATGGTGGACAGTGAGGTGGACTGAACACAGGCTGAACTGTCAGCCTTGGAAGATTGTTATCAGCTGCAAACAGTCCATCTGGAGACTGGTCACCAGCAGTGTGCCCCAGAGGTCATATGGGGTCCAACACTACATTTTAACATCTCCATTCATGACCTAATAGAAATTCACAGATGATACAAAACTGGGAAGCATTGTTGATAAACCAGATGAACACAGTGCCATTCAGAAGGACCACTACAGACTGGGAAAATGGGCCAACAGGAACATCAACAAGTTCAACAAAGAGAAGAGCAAAATCCTGCTCCTGGGGAAGACTAACCGCAAGGACTGGTATATGCTGGAGCTTGAGTAGCAGGGCAGCAGTTTTGCAGAAAAAGACCTGATGGTCCAGATGGATAACAAGCTGACTATGAGCCAGTCACATACAAAGAAAGGCCTAGAGCATCCTGAGTTGCATTAGGAAAACCATTGCCAGCAGGCCAGGGGAGCTGATCCTTCCCCTCTGCTCAGTACCACTAAGGTCACACCTGGATTGCTGTGTCCAGCTTTGGGCTCCCTAGTGAAGCCCAGGGAAAGGCCACAGAGATGATAAAGGGATCATTGAGAAACACCGGAATAATGATGCAATAATCAGGTTTCCATCTCTTTTTGTTTGCCACTATTTCCTCTAAAGCATGGTTAACATTAAGCCTGTGCAAAAATACCATCTTTAACATACTCCACAGAAAGCAAAGCAACATATCCCCACCTAAAAAAAAAAATATTAAAGAGATAATGCCATATGCTTTGTGTCCAGCAGAATGTTTTAAAATACCTTGGTATTTTCAAGAGGAAGGATGACTACTCAACTTCTTTCAGTATTTTTAAAAATAATCAAGATTTCAGTTTTCAAAAAGAAAAGGAAAAAAAAAAAAACCACCCAAACAAACAGTAACATGCTGACTTCCATTCTTACATATGACAAGCCAAAAATACTCTTGCAATGGCACTCTATTTTTTCTAGCAGGTATGTGGGGGTGATGGGTTGTTTAGTTTTTTTCCAAACAGAGCATCTGCAACTACTTTCAAATCAAAGAAATTCTAACGCTTTCTGGTGTAAGGACCACATTTATTTCACTTTACCAGGAAGCAATAGTGGCTCTTAGCTGTGCTAAGAAAAGGAAACTGAAGAGCTCTGAAAGTGTCCTGCTGTTGAGAAACACATGCATGCAACCCAAAGAAAAGCCAAGTCAAAACTTACATAATCCCTACCAGAAATGAGTTCCCTAGAAATATTCTGCTGTATGCTCATAACTCCTTATGAAATAAAGGCTACAGTATCCATGCAGTGTTTTAAGTAAAGGGTAACAGGCCATTTTCTTCATGACTGTATTTGATTTCATCATCTAAATGTTTAAATCTACACTGGCTCAAACACCACCTACAATTATGCCAACACTTTGTCAAAAATAACTTTATATATATTTAAAAAAAACAAACCCAAACCCACACCAGACATCTATTCTAAGTCATGGAGTCAGGAGAAATTCAACATGCTGGAATCCCCATCACCATCTAGAGGGTGTTATCAGACAGCGCAGTGAGGTGCAAATAATTAGGGACAGAGACAACACCATTTGAAAATGAGAGAAAGCCCTCACTTTCTCCTTTCAGGATTCATAGAATAATATACAACAATTTCTGGTTTACCTTCTTTCTAACCCACTCCATCTCCCTTATATATTTATTATACATCGTCAATGCACTATTTTACTCTGTTTGGTTTTCATATTCTTTTCCCCTAGAGCATTTTGCCAATATTAAAAAAAAATAGCATTAAGTTTTACGCTGTTGTCTTGTGTCATTATTTCAACTTTTTAATGCAATTGAGTTATGCTCTATATTCTATTTTCTTTTCTCCCAGTACAACAAACTCATACACAGGCATAGGCATGAGTGAGCACACTCTCCTACATAACCACATCCTTCTACTGTTTATAAACATCTTACCATCTCTGGCCACAGCCTTTCATCATTTATTTATAATAAATATTTCTCAACGCTTTAATTTCCCTCAACTCTCTAGTTGCCCACCTGTAAGTCGCTGTGTGACCTGACACCAACCCAGCAAAGGCATTTACACTGTTCAATGTCTTTGTAATACTTTAAATGTCTCCCTAATGGCTTTAGCAGATTGGAGCAGAACACTCAGTGTCCTGAAAAACCAAAGTTTTCCTTCTATCAACTGAAGCAAAGATTTTTTTTTTTTAATTTGTGGCATCTCCTCTGAATCACTTCCTGGAAAAGCTTCCAGAACAAAACCACAGTGCTGTTTTTGCCTTGTCATCCCACAACACCCAAATTTTTAATCCTTCTGGGTTTTTGCCTCAGATTAACCTGTTATGCATACCACATGCATGGTCAAGCAGAATAAGCATTATTTTGGTACATCTATTTTCCAGTGTCATGATACTTACTCATTCCAGTATCCTTCTTGCAGGCCCTGGCTCAGTATTGTTCTTTCCTTTATTTGGGAGTCTATCAAAACCCCACAAGTAACTAGCAATTTCATTCCCAAAGCAGTGAGAAAACAGAATTATTTTCCTGCTTAAATACTACCCATATCTAATGAACAGGTTATCATTTCTCCACCTTTCACAAAGCAGGAACAATAGCTGTCATGCTTTAATCCTTCAGGTTAATTGAAAATCTTACAAGCCTTTATCTACCCACCATAAAGTTTAATAGAAATTTCTCCCATCATAATGCACAGGTTTAAGTGGCTATGCATGTGACCCCTAAACTCATACTGATTACTTCAAAGAGCCTGTAAAGTTTTAGAAGGAACAAACAGTGATAACACACTATCATAAAATGGAATAATTGTAGAGATTAAAAAAGACAGGAGAGAGAGAAACTCAGCAGAATTTTTGTTCTTGACTTGTTTTTCACACTTGGGGAAGGAGGAATAACTTGTTTGTGATACTTGGAGGAGAAAAAAAGATCACATTTTCTTCATCAGAAGTTTTTTTCTTGTCACCTGTAAAACCTAAAAAATGGTTAGAAAACAGACATGTAAAACTAAGTTTGTCTCTTCCTGTTATTTGAGACTATTTTAGTGAGGCACATATAGGAAAATTGCTCAGCTCTAAAGGCCCTCCTCTGAAATTCTGAAAACAAAGTAAAAAATAAAGCAGAGCTCTCCATCCATGCCTGTCCACATTTTTATAGAGCATCTCATATCACTGGACATTGTACTTAACACCTCCAACTTCTGGAATGTGAGATGAGAGCGGAAACCAAGCTTTCACTTTACAAGCATACTTTCCTTATGGAATAAGCTTAGAAATGTAAATCTGTAATTTTCCAAGCCTAGAACAATGGTGGCTGGCAAATACAGCCACCAACAAAAAGACTTTGTTTATAAACACATAGAAAAATAAGTCATGTTTTGAAACTGCCAGTGTATCATTTTATTGGCTTTACCACACATGAATTAAAGAGTAAACTCTGACAATAGGAAGCACAATTAAATTCTGTTTACATTTCTTGCAAATGAAGCACATATATGGTTTATAATCTTGGTTTGAATATATGAGAACACTCTGATCCCTTTCAACATCTGTGAGGAAAGAAGGTGAGAAAAACCCAAAGCACACGTACCGTGGAAAGGGACACATCTGGAAAAGAAAATCACTAGTTTGGGTCAAGTTGGGGTAGACAACGGGGTTGTAACAGAATTTTTCCCCTGTCTATTAACAGGCTTTAATTTTGGATAGATAGTATCCAGAAGCTGGTAACACACTTGCTGCAGCTGGTAATCATTCATGTCTGTGCTATTTACATGTGTGTACACATGTGCATACACACACACAAAAATTACATATATATGGATTTCATTATGAGCTGTTACGCATTTATGCTTTTCTCTAGCTATCTGAGGAACATTACCCTTCAATTTCTCTTTTTCTCTAAAATTACCTGGAAGCACAGGTGACATGATTTCCATTACTTAAGTATTTACACACAGGCTGAACACATCTCTGCAAGTTATGTCCTGCCCTAGACAGAAGTTACTGGAAAGAATAGATGAAATCCCCCTGATCATCCCACTCATTCTGTCAATCTAGATAATATAAAGCTCCCTCCTACTTGCACATCAGTAATAGTTGAACTTTGCTATTTTATATTAAAAACAAGGAGGAGAAAAACATGTCTTTTAAGGACCTATAGAACTGAAGGTTTACACGCATTTTCCCTCTACTAACCTCATCGCTAGTGACCTTCTTTAAGGTGAATTGCCAAGTAGGATGAAGTTCTAAAATATTTAGTAGCCATTTATTTATGTATTTGTTTATTTATTTATTGTTTTCATCTCTCCTTTTCAAAAGCACATGAGTCTTATGCAAAGATTTCCCATGCTAGCATGCCATCCCCCCTCCACCATGCTGTTCTTCATTACGTGCTGGTATCTGAGTTCTTTGTGAGACAGAGCACTGACCTATGGGTCAGAAGCTTCATGTAGCTGCACTTGTTTAACTGACAGTAGGACTGAGTCCAGATGCTTAAAAAAGCATAAAGCAGAAGATCAGCACTAAAGGAGAACACTGTACCTAAATAAAGATAGGCAACATCAGTGAGGGAAATCTACAACTGGCAATCTCTCTCTTTCAAATTTTCCCTCAATTTGATGGGCTCCTTTGCCTCAGATAAGGCACGGGAGTAAGTTTCATCACAAAACCTGTTAAAAATGTACACTCGCAAAGCATTTGGGTCAATACCTCCACTTTGACCATAATGTTTTATTACTGTTTTAAAACACTTCATTTCTACATTGTTAAATAAATGAATGTAGGAATGCCTCAGTGTAATTAGCAACATATGTCAGCTTGATTCAGGGAAATAATTCATTATATACATCTTGCTTTAGATAACGGCCCATTTGTACTGTGATTTAAAGTGCAAGGGAATGATACCTGTTACCAACGATTACTTTGGGGTCTACACTTTAGATCTTCTTCCAAAAGATGGCCTTTTTATACCCACTAGGCAGGTTTCTCTAAAGTTGAAATAGAGAAAGAATTGCAAGAAATGAAGTGGGAAGAAAGACACAAAGTCCTCAGTTGTCACATTGATTTAGAGGTTTTTTGCATTAAAACAGAATCGTTCATTACCAAGACATTTGGTCACTTGAGTGTGTCTCAGTTCAGAGGTTAGTGGAGAGCCACAGAAAGTGGCTTCAAACCTTTCCATATGATACTTCACAATTGTGGTGGGTGTCTTACACTGAAACAAAAACAATATGGACTCCAGTGATGAAAACAAATGTAAGTTCTCCCACAAGCATATCTGGCTGACACAAGTGGAATACACATCTCTGTTCACTGGTCCAGATCATCAGTGCTAAAATCCAGATACCTAGGAGGATTCCCTCATGTATAGAAAATCTTCCTGAAAACATCAAGATCATTTTTTTGAACTGACATTTAAAGTGGGGAGGGGAATCATTGTGGTCAAACTAAATTCAACTATGATGACATGGTTCTCCATTGCAAATGACAAACCGCTGCTATCAACACTTCAGTCTGTTTACTGTAGTTTAAAGCTCAATATTACAGAAATGCAAAGTCATCAACCAGAATAAACATGCAGAGAAAAAGAACAGTTACCAAGAGTTCAACGCCATGGACAAAATATGCAATTTCCCAGAGGCAGACTGGGATGCAGAAAAGTTGCAAGAATCCACTAAAACCTGTAAAAATGTAATATTATGTAAATATCTATATATTTCACTCTTGATTATCCAGTAGCTTTATCCCTGAGGATCACATCTGTTCTCAGGGACCTCAAATCACTCTAATTGAACAGATTATTATAATCTATTACTAGAATAAATCCCAGAATAGATATTACACTACCACTCAGAAAAAAATAAACTATAAAACTTCACACCACCACCACCACCACCAAAAAAACAAATACGTAGAACTTCGCTCTTTAGCTCCTCAAATTTATCATCTGTCATTTAGCTCTGCTCTTTCTATATCAGTGACAATGCCTATTCTTTAAAACAGGAGACCAAGAATGGATAGGTAATGAAAGGATAAGGATAGGTAATGAAAAAATAATGCAGTAACCATAATGAGGATAATGGGGTGTTCAAGCATTTCCTTAACTAAATGGCTGGTGACAAGAGAAACTCTTTCAACAGCTACATAAAACAAACTACATTACAGCTAATAGGAGGAAGAAGAGAAAGAGTACGGGCAAGTCAAGAGAAATACCTGGTAGTATTCAGTATAAAATTCAATATTCAATATAAAATTCAGCTGAGAGCAAGAGCTGCAAAAGAATGTGCTTACAGTACAATGCCTGAAGGGGAAAAGAGGAGGGCATCCCAGACATCTGCAAGGAAAAACATTTTGATTGTTTGCTAGTAAAAATATTCAAGAAAGAATCGGAACTGAAAGTCAAACTACATACTACATAACATACAGTATATATACTACTATATCGGCACAATTTAACCTTAAGAGCACCATAATACAATAATCTTAACAACTAGCAAGTAACAAATAAGTAATTCTGAGTTCAAAATGATCAGATTTCTCAGCTTTTCCTGCATTTCTGGCTACACACATTATGCTATGAAACATTTGAAGTTTAGGTGTATGTTCATCTGTGTTCACCTTTCTTCCAGTATTGCCTGTATCAGTTTTAATAACATAGTAGAGAATAAAATTCGTGACCACAAACAGAAACCTGGTAACAGAGTCCAATAGCATAGTACTGGCTCTCCAAAGGGATGGGGAAGTTGAGCTCTCTTGGAAGCAAGGATGAAGTCACAAGGAAGATGGACAGAAGAGTAGGAAAGCACAAGGAAACCAAGCTGTGCAACTGTGACCTGGCCCTTCAGCCACAGAAAATGTGTCACATGGTATCAAGTACAGGCTTTTGCTGATCCATTCTCAAATCCAACCAGGTGATACATTTTAAATGCATGCTGATGATAGGTGTGGGTCAGTGCCATGCAGTTCGGTCTAAACACAGTCTAGACAACCTCGCATACTCACAATAAAAGGTTTTCTATTTTAGAAGCATGTTGCCTATCTTGCCTCTTCAGAAAGGAAATAAACTCTTAATTAAACTTCTTAAAATGTAGTTTAATATAGATTAAGTTTTTGTTTTAATCACTTTGAATCATAAGAGTCTGCTGAGTTGGAAGGGACCATCAGGACCATCGAGTCCAACTCCCGTGTGCCAAATTCATGTTCTTCTGCTCTCTCATGATAACAAATACAATAGAGGATGGATTGTCAACAGTTCTTCATTCTTTCAGTATTTCAGAAAAAAGTAAGAGAACCCCTATATTAACCATCAAAGTGGTAAAACAGCCCAGTAATAACTCAGTGTTGCATGGATTACTTCGTAAGGACAGGCTGGGGAAAATAAAACTTGCAAGCTGGTGACAGGGAAGATGACAAAAAGAAGATATCCGTGAGTCCAACACTCAGCAAGCATACAAAGACTTTGCATCAGCCCCTATTGGAGATCCCTTGGTGACTTTAGAATACAGAACAATCAAAAAAACAGAAACAAAAAAATCCAGCAGATGGCTCTAAATGAGGAGAACAGAGACAGGTGACTAACTAGCCTGAGAGAAATAAAAATAAAATGGGAGCAGTGCCACAGTGTTATCATTTTTGTAGAGCCACCTGGAGAGGTAGCAGGCTTATCAATGAATGCCAAAAATGAATAGTACCCATCTGCTCACCCTAATAAATAGCCCTTACTAGAAAAAATACAAAAGAATATAATTCCCTCAGCCCTACTCACATGTTTTCAGCAGAACTGTTTGTTTAAAATATTTATTTGGGTCTTACATGGCTTAACAACTATTTACTGAGAACACAATAATGCTTTAAGATGACCCTTGGAAGCATGGGGCAAGTCAGTAGCTCTAAGAATTCATGAAAATAGAAAGCTCCAATAATCTCCTTTCAAATAAACAAAAGCTCTGCAATTATCACCGCTTTCAAAATGTCCTTAGAAAGATATTTCTGACCAACTGAGTGGACCGATAGCAAAACGCTTAAATGAGAGGGCACTTCAAAGTCTGGGAAGTCAGTACTCCTCTGGATCTAACAGCAGCAGAAAGTATCTCCATTCAAAAAGAACTTAAAGAACCATTGTACAAGATCAGTTTACCTCCTCTGCTGGCCTCCCCAAATGGCAAAGAGCAACTATTCTGCTGATTCTAAGTGTAGACTGAGAAAGGAGGTCAGACATGGCTGCAGGTAAAATGAGGAATGCTCAGGTCTCCTGATGTACTGTTACAAAAAGAAGTGGCATGGAAGAGAAGCCTAAAGCAGGCAGACGGGTTTGCCTTCATGAGCTTGAAAGCAAAATGCCTCTTCTTCAGCATAACCTTTATCAACTCCAACCACTGCTTAAGTAATGAAGGAGTAGGAGTATGGAACAGAAATTCAAACTTGCTAAAACTGAGACACTTCCAAGCTGGACTTTTGATTCAATGGTGTATTTATTTTTCATAAAAGACATACACAGCTGGAAAATACCCATGTCTGTTTAATATCTTTGATTCTACCACCTCAATATAAGCAATTCAATCACATAAAATTGTCTGGATTCACACAAGATTATCCAGAACAGGACAGGCCACTGTATACAGCTACTACCATCTCTGCAAATGCTTCGCATAAATGTTTTTGCATTAAATTTTGGCTTTCATATGGAAAACATATGACAGAATTAAAAGATGTAGATACAAACATGTATGAAGAGAAAGGAGAACACAACAGAAAGCACTTCTGAGGTGACAGAAATCACAAAATGTGAGCAAACATGTACCACACAGGCCAGAGTTCTGTAAATGTCTGTACACATGGGGTCAGAGTTTCTTCATAGTTCATACAACAGGTTTTTAAAAACTCCCAAGCAGCACTTCACCAAAATGAAGCCAGCAGATACTGCACTGGTTTCTGTAGACTCAAGCGCCCTTACCAAGTATTATAGCCATGCACATTATTCCCACTGCTTTGTACTCTCTGCCTTAGCATGAACACACAGTTAAGTAATAAAAACCCACCAACATGATTTTGTTCACCTGTGAACTGGCCCACGTTTTTGAAATAATAAGAGCAGGAGATCTCAGATACAAAACCAAACAGAGGGCTGTTTAAATCAAAACAAACAAAGCCTTCCACCAATGAAAATAAACTTTCAAGGTCAAGTTACAGGATTTTAACTGTAGCATTTTCCACATGACATTCCCTTTCTAGTCCAACAAAAACAGCTGCTTTGGGTGTTTTAAATAAGTATTTTTATGAAACACTTGAAGCAAAGCCTGAATCACTGAAAATTTGAATGTGAAATGGACATCCTTAAGTTTTAATTACTGTTATAAAAATTAGCCAGGATAAAATGTAAAGCTTTTATAATGTTAATCATTCAATGTTAGTAGCAAAATATTCCTTCTATTCCCTCCTTTTGCTGACTGCATCTTATTTTTAAAGCACCTGTGTTTCAAAGGTATATTGCCATGGCAGACAGATTTTGCCCACGCTACAGGAATGAACAGAGGCTGCTGGTGCCACAGCCTTCTCCTGATATCTTTGAGAATGGTACAAAAAATGCTTTAAAGATACACCATATATTCTTATTTTATCAAGCAATAAACTCATTATAAGAAAAAAGCATGCCTGTAATAGGTATCACTGATCTACAGTTACACAGCCCACTGACACCATTCCACATCCTTTTCATAATGGTCTTGTGGGGTCCTCCCAGAGCACAGCATCCTGCCTCTAGCATGCATAACACTGAAATATATTTCAGAACAACTTGTAATCACCTAATCACATATATTCCTAAATTTTAATCGTTGAAAACCTTTCACTTAGCTAAAAGCCTTCATTAAAAAAAAACCCCAAAACAACAAAACCCCACTAAGTTTAATAATTTTCTTTAAAAATCAGCTAGTTAGTAAGGATTACTCTACCAAGACTCGAAAATATTTCAGGATTGCAGAATTTAGGCTCAAAAATCTCCCTAGGAACAAACATTTCTATTTGTCTCAGTGGAATCAGGTTCAGCTTTTGATCTTTTATGATTCCTCTTCGACATGAAATTTTATCACACATAGGACCTTAAATTGTTTCAGCTTTGTTTAACAGATATTTTTTCTTGAACGCATCCAGAATTATTTGGTATCTGCTCATTACATTGCAAAAGCAGAGTTTTTCTTCCCTTGCCTCTCCACCCAGGTTACCAGACTGAGTAATGGTGACCGAAAATAAAACTTGCTAACTTGCCCACCCATAAAAATGACACTTCCAGAAATCATAACTTATAGAAGTACAAGCAGCAGACAGATCCATTCTAATTTAAATATCTGAATCAGAGCCTGAAGGCCCAGTAGTTACAAAATGGTCTTACTTTCACATAAACAGAGCTATCAATGGGAAATCAACAACACAATAAGTATAAAATCTCACTTTTGTTGTGTACCACTAAATCTTTTTAATAAACTCATTTTGGCTTCTTTCTACTGACAAACATAGGTATTTGCAAAAAGATGGCTTTAAAAATATGATATCTACCTGCTTTAAAAGATTCCTTCCTAAGGAAGTGGACCTATGAAGTGGAATTATTTTAGCCACACTGGAAGAACAAATTAAAGGCATGAAATCTTTGCCAATGCTGGCACCAGGTTACTTCAGCTCCCACTCTAGGTCAGGAACATCAGAGTTTTTCTAGGACAACGGTCCTAACTCTGGCGAAGTCCAACCAGCCTGCTATCAGACAGGTGAAACAGACTTTGTTCTTTGTCATATTATACCAGAAACCAACTTGGGTCTGCTGAATCAAGAGGGTTTGGTTTTGCTTTTAAGATGTGTATCTACTCTAAGGGTGTGAATCTAATCATTTGGCCTTATTGTAGTATGCTAGGAGGAGTTTTGCTTAAATAATTCTGCTGCTTTTCCTGGCTGTCTTGAAAAATAAAGCAACTTCTGTGAGCAAAGCAAACAAATGCACAAAACAAACCAGATGCTCTTGGTGCACAGTAGATGAGAGTTTTCAGCTACCTAGACATCCTTAATTATTTTCAGCAAAAAAGTCATCTGGGTAAAGTTGTTTGTTGTAGTAAAGGTTGTGCATTCCTCTGTTGAGGTAAGCTCATTTTGGAGCACTCAGCATTTCATTGACAAAATAAATAGAGCTTTTTTTTCTTGCAACTAGCAAAGAGCAAGTGAAGTTACAAAGAGAACCCAACAACATCTTTTTCTGTAGCACCTAGAGAAGGCAATAAAAGGAGATTTTCAGGTTTTTCATGCCACTTGTAAGATATTCTGTTACTACTAAGCAATGGCAGAGAGCTCTCTTGTTGCAAGAAGCAGCTGACCCTTGGTCAGCTGAGACCCTTTAGCCCTGAATATTCAAGAATCAGCTTTTTCAAAGTACCTAGGTTTATTTATTACCTTATACAAGAAGGATTATGATGACTGTAAGACACAATTTGCGTTACACAGCAGCCATCAGTGCCTGGTGCACGTTCATTCCCCCAGGCTGTGGTATATTTGTATCTAGAAATTTATTTTGGGATCAACAGAGAACTCTCAAGAATTACCACAAACAGCTTTCTACAGCAATGCTGCTCTTGCTCTGTTTATGCTCTGTCTTGCTATGAGGGTAAAAGCTTAATTCCAAATGCAAATCAGAGATTATAAATATCAGAAGCTGCTAGATGTGTCATCAGAAGGGAACCCCTAATAGCAACCATCAGTAGGAAGTATAACCACAGTTTGCTAAGAATTTTGTATTCACATCTGGTGATGACATCTTTATATAGTATCATCAGTGATGCTCTGAACGGGCACAGTTTGACGGGTACATATCTTTGGTTCTAGTGATACTACATTTTAACAGTGATGTATAGTAAGATATGATTTCACAATGTAAACATATTACCTATATATGCTTTGCCTCAAAAAATTCTACTAGCTTTTTATTTTTATACAGCACCTCATATTTCAAGGAATGGAAAACAATTCAATTTGAAATCACTAGCACTCTTTTTAAAATCAAAGTACCTTGAATACTTTCGGGAACAGTACAAGTTCACCTAAGTCCAGATTCTGGCTTGACCGTGCACACCTGAGGCATGAACTCCAAAAGGCAGATGGTTTGGCCACAGTGGTGGGTTGGGGAGGCCGTGTGTTGGTGTGTTTTCTGCATATGTGCACATGGGGAATGTGGACTGCAAAATACATCCTCCTCTGTTAAACCACTTCAAGTTGCATAGAGGATTTTTCCATGTACTATAATGCTCAAGCAATCAAATTTGCATCAGATGGCCCACTCTACTAATTGCTGAAGCGTAGATTGGAATATTCTCACAGCTCAAAAAAACTTTGACGGATACAGAAAATATAGTGAGGGCTGCATTTCTCCACCATGTTTTGGAATTGCAGTAATTTCCCCTGGAACGGGAAAAGCAGATACCCAATTCTCAAACTGAGTAATTAACTACTGCTTACCTCTCACTGGTGACAGGTACCACAAAGGAGCAGCTTTCTCAGTACTAATGGGAGACTGGAGAAATGAAGTTTTAAACACCCTTGCAAAATTGCGGGGCTGAACAAATGAACATTACAAGGAAAAGAGTTTGTGCTGAACTTTGCTTTCAAGATGCATAAGCCCTCTCTTCTGGTTCAGAAATTCCAACTTAGTCATCTCAGAAAGAAGTATGAGCTCCAGGATAATATGATCCTGATACAAAGAACTCAATGGCTTAACAACTAGAATTCCCCTCCCCATCAAAGACACTCTCAACATGCACAACCTTGCCTAAAATCTCAGTTGCAAGTCCTGCAGAGAATTAATGCATCAGTTATGGTGAAGGTCTATCTCCCATTTTCTAACTTCTCATGGCAAATACCCTGTACTGAGGAGCAAAACTGCCCACAAGGAAAGCAAAGCCTAATGATAGTAAGAGATGGACGGTCCCAGAACTAAGCTTAGGGATGACTTTTAAAGATAACCCCCAGATCAATCTCCTTTAGAAATGAGTGCAATCCTCACAGAACTACAGGATCATAGAATAATTGTGGTTCAAAGAGACCACTGAAGGTGGCCTAGTTCAACACCCTGTCCAAAGCAGGTCACTGCTTTAGGTCAGGGATTTGCCTAGTTGGGTTTGAAAGTCTCCAGCAAGAGTTTCCACAACTTCTCTGGGCAACCTAATTATGGCTCTTTTGGATGTAGTGCTCTCCCCACCACGACTTCTTCATACAGAGAGACCCACACAAAACAACTGCTTGCTAACACACAAAAGCAAACCTAGAGTTGGCCTAACTGACGTTTTCAAAAAGGGAAAATGGGCAGATACTATATGTGCAAAACCTGGGAAAGATTAAGGTTCACAAGTCACACAAAAAGAAATCTCACACTTACACATCTACTTCTTAGGTCTCAGAAACTGCACTTACTATTTACTTCTTTCTACTCTGTCTACGCCTGACCTGTAGTACATGATGTACTATAAACGCCCTACCTTTTCTTTTCTTTTTGCATCTGGCTACCAACATGACAAAAGTTAAATACCAACTGATTGCTCAAACTCTTTTTAAAAATTATTTTTCACAGTTACGGATTTACATTCCAAACATCTAGAATATTTGTAATTCAGAATTTAGTTGTGGAAAGGGAGGTGTCACACCACAAAATTGGAACAGTTTTCATTTTAAAATAATTCATTTCAGATGTCATCTATCACAAATGGAGATGTTAATTAATGCAGAAAAACTGATGGGTTTATGATGAGCTACTGTGTATACTTTTCCAGATGATGGCAACACGCTGACAGCTTTAAAGAAGTAGATGTGTTACTGTAAGGTTTATTGTCTAAGCAGCCTCCTTCCTCTGCAGCAATCTAACAGTTTACTTTTACAGCTGATTATAACTTCTATCATGTTCCAATATTTCCTAATCATCTCAGAGACTGTGAAATACAGCATCATTTGTCTCAAGCTCTCTCCTATAGACACACTACTCTTCTAAAAGTCTAAAAGACAACATATGCAACACTTCCTCTTAAAGCATCCAGTCTCAGTTCTTTTAAAATATTTCAGATAGCACTATTCTATTTTCCTCTTCAGTAAGATGTATCAGCCAACAGAACATAATTCATCCTCAGGTTAACAGTAAGCTTTCATTTGAAAGTAGCAGAACCAGCAAAAGTTTATTTCCTCTGTGTTTGGAGGCAAAGTCAGTTTGCAGATTCAGTGGTAAGGGACAAATTCATCCTGCTACCTCTACTTTGGCTGAGGAATTTATAGGGTTTCTCTCCTTCATTAAGCCCTTTATTCTCATACACCACCTGTACCTTGCTGTCTCTGGTGACCCAGACACTCTGCGTGAAATTTAACTGAAGTGGAAAAAAGAGGGCTTACAGCAGAGGCACAACTACCATCTTGCAGACATAATTTCCTTAGGCCTTTATGCTTAAAACCTGGAATTTTTAAGAAAAGTATTAAACTCAACCTAACACTGTCTTCAAAAAGTGATGGCAAAACATAGCACCCAGCAACAGCCTAAGTGGAAGTAGCACTCTGGTTCTCAAAAATGATACAACTTCAGTCAATTCTCACCAATAAAGGTCATTGCTAAAGCAATCTGCCACTCTGGGGGCAGATTACACTTACGTACATCCACTTCACTTCTTTCACATCATTCGTCCAGGATACTCCCTGCTTTCACTGGGCTGCAACACATTTAAGTGTGAACAGACTGATTAACAACCAGAAATCTGAAGCAAGCTGCCACTGCATTTCACTGTAGATGAGCAGGGATTGCTGGAGAGACTTTGTAGAGTCAAACCATACGTGCAGAGCAGGGCTGTGCAACACAAACTGCACATTTCAATATGGGTGATCCTGGGCAGAAGACAGAGAGTCATTGCTTTTTAAGGGTCTGCTTTTTCAAAAGTATTGGGAGGTATGACAGCAATGATGACAGTGTTTTTGAAACAGTAGAAACACACAGAAAACAATACACACAGAAAAACACACGGAAACAATAAGCTATTTCAGAGCCAGAAAAGTTGAGGAACTGACATATTCAAGCACAAGAAACCTAACTCGAATTCCTAATCAGTGGAGGTCAGACAACCTCTTTTTAATTATATCCTAGAAATTTTTTAATTATATCCTAGAAATTCTTGTGGCAGTCATCAAACAGAAGGCTTGTGACAGAGTAAGAGAATTTTTCCCAATCTGTACAATAATACCTTGATTTTTTAACTATGCTGTCTCAAAATAGACAACAAGCAAGATAGGATGTCTTGCTTCACATTAGGTAATATATTAAACAATTTTTTTTCTGCTTTTAATTCTGTTTGACACCAAAAAAGTAGACTGTATATACATTTTCATTCACCTGTTTCTCAGATTTGTACCTTAAAAATATTGTTCTCCTTCTAAAATGAATTACTCATTTTTAGAGAAACAAAGGCAAGTGAGAAAAATCATTTGCTTACCAACATCCCTTCTCAATTACAAATGCAGAAGTAGCATTATAAGCTCATCAATCAGCAGCTAGAAACATATAAAACAAATAAATACTTAGATCACCTACTTAATTCCTTTTCTGTTCTCCGGATCACTCCCTCAAGCATACAAATAATTCTGTAATACACTCCAAAACCATTGTAGATGATACACAATAACACATCAGCATGGCCTAAGCATAGGTCATGCTTATTTGAAAAGGTAATGTCTGCCTCAAAAGGTGCCTATGTTCTGTGTTATGTTGCAGTTGCTACAAAATGTTTTCCTGTAAAGCTGTAGAGAAAATACCACCTAAAACCTCAGCATCTTGATGTTATAGCATTTAATGTTGCTTCAGTAACTCTTAAATGCCCTCGAGAAAAAAATCATGGCTCCTTTTAATATTTTTTGACACAGACCTAATTTTTTCAGGCTAGTTATCATTGACAGGTATGTAACTGACACCTTAGAGAAATCTTATTTATTGTGCTAAAAACTGGGTGCAAACTACCAAAAGTATAAGCAAACCCAAGTGCCAGATTTATGGCTAGTTACACAACTGATAAATTGAGAAAGTGTGGTGTTAGCTTATAAGCATTTCTCCCTCGATTTTTATACCCACTATTCCTATTTATGCTACTAACACATAAGAAGCCTGGTTGCTTTCATAAACTTTTAGACTGTAAATCATTCAGACTCACAACAGGGTCTGCCAAAGCAAACAGGACACATCTACATGGAATCTCCATGTCCAGTGTCAACACCCACAGCCAGCTCGCACCACCTTCCCTCCCTTGCCCCAAGCAGTACCTTAATTTCACCACCTGACCCAGGTAAGGCACTGGGGCAGCTCACCTAATAACAAACAATACAGGAACGAATAAGGTGATAGAAATCAGCTTCAGGGTAGAAATATTTCAAATGCTTCAGAAGAGAAATTCAGCCATTCTGAACTATGACTGTCCAACAGCTTTGCCTACAAACTTGTCCTTAGCAGAGTTTTCTGTGGTTGCTTCTCAAACTTGCATAAATGTAAAGGTATCCCAACATGAAGCTGCACTGCTTTACATAATTTAAAATAAAATAAAAGACAGCATTAATAGAGATACCTTCAATGTGATCCATGATAAAAACACACTCTATTGGATAATTAAACATTTGATAATAGAGAACCTCCTTATTGCTCTGAGGAAAAGAGAACCTATCAAAAATTTGCATTTTTAACCCTTAATGTTAAATATAACATGGGGGGGGTAATGTATTTCAAAATTTGACATATAATAAAGTTACAATTTGCTCCACTTTCTAACATAAAAATATTTTCAATTACATAGAAATAGAGCTGTTTTATGTGCAATGAAAGATAATTAGATTCAATCTTATATTTAGCAAGAAAGAAAAAGAGGTTTACCATAAAATGTCTCTTTAAAGTGGAGGTCCACCACTAGGAAAGCCAATTGTGGGTACTTCTGCACTTGCCATATCATAGACACACAAATATATTGGTTTATGTAATTACCATCTCAGTAGGTAAGGAACTAGAAAAGCCAACATCCCAGCATTTCCTGAGCTTACTACTAATTAAATCATATGCATACCAGTTCAATCCAAGGATGATCAAAGTTAATGAAAAAAATCTCAATTTAATTCAATGAACTGTGGATCAGTTCCAGACATCTAGCTGCTACTCCATCCTCTTTCTTCTTTATCAAAAAGCACTCCAACAGTGTGAAAGTGAAGAGGACTCCATATGAGTCTACAGACTTTGTGATTTTCTATTTCCCCTCAGATCTGAATTTTAAATTAATTACTTGACAGTTGACTACATTGCATAAAATTAAGTAATCCTTTCCATGAAGGTGTATTAGAGGCTATTCTGGGTTAGGAAGGAAAACTGACTACTATTATCACTGTTTTATCAATAGCTTTAAAAGACTTAAACTATTTCTTTCATACACAGGTTTACCCTCGTTATAAATTTGTTTATGTGTCCCGCTGTTCACCCCTGCAACAATATATTGCCATATCTGAGCATGTAAAATGTCAGTCCAATGTACAAGAAATAGGGCACTAAGTTTATAAGGCTTTCTAAGATTACCAGAAAGACAAATTATTGTCATCTAAAGAAAAAAAAAAAAAGCATCTGATTAACAATGTTTTTTCACATTCTCTTTTTCACTAAACGTTTGTACTAAAAATGATAATTTAATTTTAGCATCTCAAAACTCATCTCCCAGTGCTGTCCATGTGCTTTGTAGCCATGGTTTCAGCAAATGTCCTTTCAGATCAGCCTAAAGGCTCTCATTCCTTTAAAACAGAGCTGGGAAGGAGTTGGTCTAAAATCTTTATTTAGGAATTCAATATACGTATCACTTTTAATAGCCACTGCATAATGTCTCAAATGAAATGACTATCACATAGGGAATTAAATAATAAAAAAAAAAGGCCCTTTCCTGTACAAGAATCAAGCCAGTTAAATGAAAACTGAAGTTGTCAGCTTTCAACAGGAAGAGTAGTGTCTATGCCCGAAACCTCCCATTCCATCTATACAGGGACACAAGCTTAAATGAAAAATGGTGTTTTGGCACAGTTTCAATAACATTTATGTATGCAGTGCTGCCTAGTTGGCCACCTTACCTCTTTCCTATTCTAAGACAGATTTCAAGCATTTCTTGTTGGAAAAGGTGGTTTTTTTTTTGAAATCATCACCTCCTTCTATTTTGTGTTGGAGAAACACACTAAAACCAATGGAAAGGGAATGGTCCTACAACTTTTATTACCACACCTCAGATCTCCTTTGCTGTACCTACTCAGAAGCCCTGGACAACTCTGCTGTGCCACTGGGAACCTAATGACCAGGATTTTATTCCCATGCAACACAAAATCATCTCTCATAGAGACCTAAAATCCTGAACTGGAATGTGAAATGATCCCCCCATATGCTTGCCCCTTCTCTCTCAACCCCTCTGTGAGATGAAAGAGATGTAAAGAGAGAGATGTCAGAAAATGATGGCTGAAATCCCTACCCTCTTTCTTCTGTTTCGATTAGCCAGAGAAGTTTTCTGCAGAGCCACTTTCAGGCATCCAATTAAAAACAATGTTAGCAGGGCTTTTTTACTGGGTCCAGACATGTAAAAAATGGTTCTGAAACTCAGCCCTTGCCTGAGTACAGCATAGTTGCAAAATAACAGACTTATAGTTTAAAGTACAATGAGTAAAAACTGAGTCCTATAAATTTACCCACGCGCTAATACTGCTCTTGAGAGAAAAAGAGATACTGTCTTATACTTCAAAACACTGCTAGCAGCTCACTCTCCTTAGTAAGAGCCCACTATCTTTGAAATGTTAAATGGGACCCACTAAGAAATAAATTCTATTTGCTGTAACACTTCTTCTTAGATAATACAAAAACCTTTCCTGTTTTTGTACAATTCCCTATTACTGAAGCTCTTTTCTGTTGAGTGAGTGAAATAGAAATCAACAACCAGATTTTTTTTATTCTCCCATTTATGTGCTGGTGACTTAGGCTGCTGTCTTTCCTTACTGTTATCATGGTCTAGAAGCAGAAGACCCCTTCATCTCTCAAGAACTATTAACCCAAAGTCTTAAGCCAGAACTGCAAATATACACTATGTTACAGCAAACAAAATTTGTTTAGAAACTCTGTATCATCATTTACATTTGATGCCAAACCACGTGTTACAAACACAAATAAAGCATGAAAAAAAACCCAAAAAACAAAACTATAGGGAAAAGGAGCTAGCTTACAGAGTGCAGTACTGACTTGCATGTTGTAAAAGGAAAAAAACAACCCAT
The DNA here is from genome assembly GCA_013398055.1 of Ifrita kowaldi. Lineage (NCBI taxonomy): Eukaryota > Metazoa > Chordata > Aves > Passeriformes > Cinclosomatidae > Ifrita > Ifrita kowaldi. Next base: position 266,879 of record VZRS01002380.1, read on the forward strand.
GACATCAGTTTCTAAATGACACAGTTCATTCCAACCCATTTAACCTACACAAAATGCTGGACTCTCATGAACAGCAAAATTTGCAAACAATACAGACAGCTCTGCCAGCAAGTCTCACACAATCATAGTATCTGTCTCAATACAGTCAGTCCCACAGCATTACCAATTTCAGAAGGTGAAACAAAAATGAAATAAGATTGCACTGCTAAACATTTTTAGTTTGCTTTCCTTTACCCTGGTCTTTTCAGCAAACTTATTTACTCTATTTACATATTTATTTTTTAACTACTCTGCTGCCATTTCCTTGATTCCAGCACTAAAATTTACCATAGGTGAATGGATAATGTCTTTCTTCTAAATCCCACATGACTGTCAAGCCTGTGTACTGCCTCCCCAGTCTTCCAACACACTGCTGAACTGCAAGATGAAAGACTTATTTTGTTCTTTTAAGGACAAGTGTACCCAAGAAGACATAACAGAATTAACTGCCTAGCCAACCTCCATTAATCAGCTTAAAAACTATACTTTGCATATTCTACAGTTATGAATGCATATGGGTTACCAAAAGACAGAAAACCTGATGTGCAAATATTCTACTTATATTACGAAACATTTTCTGCAACTACAGCTAAATAAATGCATTAATTATGCTTAAAGCCTAAGGGTAAAAAAAGTAGTATTTTCCTTAAAAATACTTCAACTGCAACAACTGTCACTGAATTATAAACAATGCTGCTCATAAATATTCAAGATAAATTTAAGTCCCCTAAATTTAAAGTCCTCCCTATTCAAAGAAATGTAAGTCAAATTTTAAAATGCATTTGCTCAATCCTGTTCCAATTTCCTGATACAATTGTGCCCTAGTTTTGTTAAAAGTTTACAGCCAGGATTAATTCATACGTATTCAGGCAGACCTACCTCGTAACACTGCATTAGATTACATCTGAACACAACTGCCTTTACAGCCTTGCAGAGATGCTGACATCTCCAATAACTTGTTAAAGAAGAACTAGTTGCAAAATACTCTGTAGCAAGGAAAGCAAGGCAAGCATGACTGAAAACACAGATTTAAATTGTCTCCATGCAGCCCTGCGATCACCAGATTACAAAAAAAAGGTTTGAAAGTATTACACTAAAAAGAACAAGACTAGTATTGCTAACTTCTTTCTTTGTCATTAATACTAGAAAATAGGAAATATTTGAGTCCATGGCTCACAGCTCCCTAGGATAATGGGCTCCCAAGCACCTTCATGTTTTAACATCTGTAATGTTCCCAGGTAACATCTCCTATAAGGCTTGCTAATGTTGACATACTTACTCTGCACAAAGCCCAGCACAAAGAACAAAAGAAATTCTTTGTCTGAAAGGCCTTGAGAAAGCCACGTATTTTAATTATGTCAGAGAACCCTTATGTGACACCAGGCACTTGTAAGTCACAATTCCCTCCAGAACAAGCCTCAGTGAAAGAAAACTTAAGACAGAGCTCAGAATGCACATCTCAGAGTGTGGCACAGAAGTATAAATACACATATATATAAAATTATATACATTTAAGACTATACACTAAAGTGAATGGATGCTCCATCCAGTCTTAAGATAACAAAGGCAACATCCTCTCATCTTGCATTCTGAGCCAAGATACACACATTGACTAGGTGAAAGAAGATATGCAAGACAGGGAAGTAAAGAAAAGAACAACATGAAAGAATCAAGTTTTTATTATTAATGAAGAATAAGATGTTATTATAGCTCAAGGTCACATATGACAAAACAATCTTCAGTTAATGCCACATCTATTACATACCAAGAGAAACAAAACAAAATAATTGTTTTGATTTTTTTATTTAAAACCATCTGTAGAATTGCAATTTGCCACATGCTGAAAGATAGTGTTCCACACAGACCCAGCAGGGTCTGCCACTCAGGGTCAAGATTGAGACCGCAGGGGGACACTAGGGTCAAATGAACTGCTAATATCAGGTGACAAAATAGGATTTGGTAGAATCTGCAATATCTCTTAAATTAAGTTTATTAAAAAAGGAATTCTTTAAATAACAACTCAGGAAGTCTGACAAAGTAACTAGAATAAACAGAGTGTTCCCATATACTTAGCTGAAGAGTATAAAGCAGAGTTTCTGTTTGTAGAATGAATACTATATTAAGAATATAACCTGCCACAACAGAACAGCAATAAAATAGCAGTATAAAAATAAGATACATTGCAAATGGAAGTGGAGGGTGGAATAAGAACCACAATCTGTGCAGGGAGGAAGAGGGACAGAAGGGAAACAAACAGAAAAAGTTAACCTCTATCAAGCAACATCTCCCTATCTGTTGAGAACAACATTCTTTCACAAAACTTGACAAAGTTAGTGTGCCCACATAAAAAGCAAGCAGCTTTTCTAAGTTCAACAAAACTTACCTCTATTAATTACCTCTTCAATATGTGATAATTTTATGCTTACAATACCGTATCTGTCCATTTTACAATAAACTCTTCTCACGGGAAGAGTTGGTGTAATTCACTACGCAATTTTCACACTGAAAGTAATTAGTATAATAAAATCAAAGTTAAAAGTTGAAAAAAAGCTATGTTCATAGTCAAAATAAGTAAGAAAGCAATTTCAAAAATTATTCTAACACTCTCAAAAGTAAGAACACTCTCAGTGAAGGTCTTGGAAACTTCTGTGAAAGTCAAACCAATTTTTAAATCCTATTTACACACAAAAAATAAAAGTACTATTAAATCTGTGTGAGGACCTGATAATTTGCTCTGTTTATCTGTTTTCTCCATTTTAGATGCAGTGCACCTACTTCACCAGGAATCATTTCCAAAAAAGGAAAAAGTTAAACAATAATTAAAATCAACTGCATAAAAATGAATTAAAGGAAACAAGGCATGTGTACTGCCAGGTTAAAACAAACAAGCAAACAAAAAAAATAAAACAACAACAAAAATCCCCACAACCTGACCTTGGTCAAAGCCAATACTAGGCTACAAAGCATACCTGAAAAAGCTAATCACAGAAACTGTAGAACAAGGAGACACTTAATTCAGGTCTCCAGAGAGATGAACTCTCATAAATGTTTCCAGAACAGTATTTCAAACTATTTCTTCCCCCAATCCTCTTTCCCACCTTTCAGCAGAATGTAAACCCATCCCTATAGGAAAGTTGGCACTTCATAGGTCTGCATCTCCATCTAAACCAACACTCATTCCCAGCTGGAGGGAAGACACAAACTTTATTAGGAGACACTGACCCCCATTACCTTTCACTGATGCTGCCATGGGGTCACATAGATAAGAGGAAGGTTAAGGATAAGGAAGGTTAATGGTGGGGTTTGTAAAGTCTTAACCATGGCCTCTCCAGAGCTCCCTGAGTTCACTCTCCATTCACCAGAGCATCCCATTCCATCCCATCCTATCCTATCCTATCCTATCCTATCCTATACCATCCTGTATCAATAATTGGTGTGTAAAGTACAGAGAACTTGATTCTGCCACCTCCTCTCACACTGAACAGCAACTTATGGCCTAGGCAGTTAGGCAGATTTCAAAAGGATTATATTCAAGGATCTGGACATGCTCCAATATAAAGATGACAAAATTTGTCCTTCTGAATTTCTTCTTCAGAAGATCATTATTTTCTATCTCTCCCTCTTTCTCTCTCTCTCATTATTGTTACACAGTAATATTTATGTCTCAAGTCCCATAATTTTCTTTGCATTAGGAGTAAGCAAATGCGTGAATTCTACATGGAAGGCAAATTTAGATAGTTATCATACCTGTCCTTGGCAGTTGCTGAAGATGAAGAAAGATATTTTAATTATTAAATAAACTAAAATTTAATTATTAATTAAGATGGAGAGGGACTGAAAACTTGTTACTGACTAAAAAGGCTGGCAGTACTGCTGTCAAAGACCAATTCGGAAAGCTAAATTTATTTTTGATTATTTACCTGCAAGCAGAGATAATTTTTCTTCAGCTCTGCTTCTTCTGCCTGTTAGCTTTAGTCAGTGCTTTGTTCCTTCTCAGGTTGAAAGACAAATTTTGACATGGTCACCCCAGGTATAAAAAACGGAAACAGAAATAAAATAAAAAGGAAATTCTATCTAGAACTGTGAAGGCATGTAGGGAAGTACTGACAATTCAGCCGGTCTTACAAATGCATCAGAAGCATGAGATATATAGGAACATGTCCCTAATGCACTATCACTCATTGTCAGAGCTCTGAGGACATAAAACCAATAGTGACACAAGATGAAAGATCAAAAATGTCAAGGATCATGCAAAAGTAGATACCTTTAACTCTACCATTACTACAATCCCTAATATGGCTATATTGTTTTCCTCATTTCAGTTAAAGCATTGCTCCAGTCTTCTTTCATCTCTAGAAACAATTTGCTTCAGCTTCCTGTTCAAACTGTTGATTTTTTTTCCTGATCAAAAGTCCAAGCTACTAGAACAAAAAGTCATACACGGATGCACAGCACCATATAAAATGAAAATGTGTTACAAGTGGAAAATCATATTCCCCCTCCCCTCATCTGACAGTCAGAAAACTAAACAGATTGCCTACTTACAATCCACCCAGTCCTTGATGATTTACCCATCCATTGTAAAAAACAATTTTGCTTAACTTTCATTCACTAGAAAAAATTTAAAATATCAGTTCCTACCACACGCCCCATTATCAGAGGTCACATCTTTCCAACACATTATAGAAGAACTTCCTGCTTTTACTTTACCTTGGATCAGATCCACACTACCTTATATCAACATGGTACTTCTACAACTATGAATACTTTGATCTAGGAATTGCTTCCAACAAATAATTATATTTAATAATAAAAACACAAGAAGGATTTATAAGGAAATGGCTACTGAGGTGGATTTTCAGGGAAGGACTTAAGCAGTAGTCCTTGAGTGGAGCTGGCCCCTAGCATCATCTGACAAGAAAGCCCATGCCCACACTCGAGGGAGCAGAAGAACTGGGATGCACGCAAGCAGCAGGATGTCTTTGATTTCACATGCTTGAGACATGGGATTGGGTAAACAGAAAAAAACCCCACAGCACACAGGTGCTAGCTGTGCACCAATCCCCAAAACTGAAACACAGAAAATCTGAGATGAAGGGCATGACCTTTACTGCCACAGCATGACCGTGTGCATGCCTGTATACATATTTACATGGTTTTTTGCACACTCACATACACATTTATACATGAAAAAAAAAAACTCAAGAGAAGAAAGAACTTTGCTCTAGCAAAACATCTTAGGTGCAATCATGATCTTTAACTCAAAAGATTGGCAGTACCATTTGTAACCAACCTGCCAAACTGGAAATCACAAGTCAGCAAAAAATGTACAGGGGTGGCTACAAGGAGATTCTCAGTTGCTCTTAAACAAAATATCAGTCCTTGTTTTACAGCTAAGTTTGCTTCCTAAGCTAAAATTTTCAATATCCTTTGAAAGAGGATAGAAAAAATATCAAAATAACTACATAATTTAGCCTGTCTGGCTGACAGCTACTGAGAAATAGGATGATAGTGTAAATCACAGAGGAGGGAGAGGAATTACACAGTGTGACTCTAAAGGGGCATAAATAAAAATGTAGGATGAACTTAGGGAAGAGGGTGGCATAGGATGAGCACCAGAAAACATTTCTTAACAGCAATACAATATAAAGTAGAATATATTTTCCCACAGAAAGGGAAGTTATTTAGGGCTAAATTTGATAAAACACTGGAAAGCACAGCAAAGAAAGCATTTCTGAATTGATGAGGTCATGGATGAGAACACTTCATTAATACTGTCCTTTATGCTTCTCATGATTAGATTTCTGAGCAAGATTTCAGTATAACAGAAAACCACACAGCAAAAATACAGTAATTTTTTGTTGGGTTCTTGTCTTCATCAGCATTAAGGTTAGAAGTGTTTAGAAGTATCATTTGCATTTGATGCAACTATTACATGCTGAACTATTTAACCATTACTGGTAATTTTAATCCCAATCAGCTATTCTCTCGCCTATAATTGTAACACAAAATTATCCTTTTAATTCTGAACTTTTATAGCATTTTTATTTCAAGCATTTCAAAGGACTTTACCAACATACGTCCACTAAGAACATCTTTCAAAATCAATATGGTGTATAACACTGCATTTCATTGATCCAGAAGTTATCCTGCCACTGCTGAACTGTCCAGCTCCTCAATTTCAGGTAACACAATGCCATGAAGTCCTCTAGAGTTGCACATGGCCACAGGAAATTAGAAAGTTCAAACTGTGGCAAACAAGGAAAACAAAATTCAGTGTTTCTTTTAGTTCAATGCCTACAGCACAAGAGATCATGAACCAGCAAAGGTTTAGGAGCAGTGGTAAAACAGGTATTCCCTTAAAAGACCAAGTATTACAACAGGCAATGCACTACTGATTGTGGTTTGGTTTTCCTATTACTATTATTCTTACAATCTTACTTTAAACAACACACAACATTCTGCAATTCAGTTTGGAAAGAGATGGGATAACTCACAAAAAGATGATTGAGAGAAGAGTTTTGTCACAATTTTTCCTTCCCTCTGAACTTCCAGGCAGAATTTTTTTAAATGCACAAAGAATTTACGAGTATAGCTGAATTTGAAATATGGAAGCTTCTCCTCCTAAATAAAAATGTTCTTTTCTACAGGGCAACCAAATAAATACAATTTTTTTTAAGTAGCAGAGTCAATCAAGGCCTCCTGATGATACTGTGGAAATCTTATTCACCATGCAGAACAGTTAAATTATAGTTTGTTACATTTGTCACTGAAATTCCAAAATTCTTGTGATTTATAATCCTTCTTTTAAAGGTCCTACTCTACACCATGCAGGATATCACTGTGCACGACCCTATCAACCAAGAACTAAGAGAAGGAAAGAAAAGACACACCACACCACTGCAGCACAGAAAAATTAGCATGTTTTCATAAACTAAAAAACAATTATTAAAAGAGATTACAATATCACCACAATCAATTATTGTTCTGACGCCCAAAGAAAAATAATGAACACCAACAGCAGCATTCCAGGAAAGCACATGCTCTTTGAAAGTGTTCAGTGCCATGTCATAAAGCTGAAATAGTGCACCACAAGGAACAATTCAGCATCAGATGACAAGACATAGAATATGTTCTAGAGAATGGAACAGCTGTTTCTTTTCACACCAGTCCACAGCCCCTGCAGGTATTTCATCCAAATTCCTTCCCCCCCTTGTCTTTCAGCAACTACATACTTAAACATTCCAGGTACTGATACTATTATATCCTTTTCAAAGTGCTTATTTATCCCAAGAGATGCAGAAAGGCAAGACATATGCCACCTTTGCTCCCAGACCAAAGGCTGAAAGCTAAGACTTCTATACAAATGAATACCCACCAACCCTAAATTCAGGTGTAGTTTTCCCCTCAGGAATGAGGAGGTAGCTAATGAAGTGGTTATTACTGCTTCCCCATACACAGGCTCCAGTGTCACAGGACACACAGTGGTCATTTGGGCTGTGCGCATCCTTTCAGTTCCCTGCAGGCTTGCAGTGATGCACACAAACAAAGGCCAGCACAAACACACAGCAATGTCCACTTCCTGCAGAATGACACAACTTCTGGGACCACAACCCATCTCTTCCAAAAACACACAAATGCGGAAGACAATAATTAATTTTTCCAGTTAACAGTGCCAACCCAACTGCACAAAGGTGACAAGTTTCTGCCAAAAATTGATCTTCCTTCCTTGAGAGTATTAAAAGCTAAGCTAGAAAAGGGAGACGAGGAAAGACTTTTCTCCTTTGATAGATTTACTCTGCATTTAATCACGCATTGTATGCGCTTACTGCTTATTCTAATCATAGAGGGTTTCTAGGCTTTTTCAAGAGACAACATGGTTACCCAAAAAAAAAAAAAAAGTAAAAAAATAAAACTCACAAAAACTGTCAGGGAGTTTCAGGAACAGGATTAGCATCTCAGGCTATCTAAAAATAATTTATCATTACTTTTCAAATGTTAAATCAATAATGTTCTTGTAAACAAAATTTGCTTAATGCTTTCATCCCAATTACTCCCTCATCATTTAGAGCTGCAGACAGTAACATGAAAACTTTATTTCCAACAATACCTGAGGGCTGTTGTAAAATTAGATGGAACAACTGCCACACCCATCCACAGAATCACATCACATAACTTTGCTAAACTCTCAAACCTAAGTCTGGCTCCGTACATGACAGAACCATATCTTCTAAAGCTGTCTGAAGCCCACCATCATAACAAAGGGCAGGGTGGCCACTGCTGATTTCAGGGAAGATGGTAAGTCTGTAGACACAAAGCCAAAGTTCTGCCAGAACATGTATTAAGCAGCCCAGCCACCAACAGCTGCAAAGATAGAGAGCACCAGCACCCCAAATGGGCTCTGATTCTGGCATGGCAATTTGCATCAACAACATGGCTTGGGCTACAAGGAGAGTTTGGTTGGTCCCACTGGCATGCTTGCTTTGTATTTCTCCTTGTAGGTGTCCTGAATGCCAAGATCTAAACCAAAACACACTGCTTTATAACTTATAAGGGAAGGCCTCAAAAGCTATGCTCATCCCAGTACTGCAGCTGCATATGTTTTTCTACATTTCGTGTAACATTTCTAGTTTTGGCTTTGATAAAGAGAATATCAATGACATTTTCTAGATATGGAAAATCTCCATTTTCAGAAGCCTAAAAAGGGTTGCTAAAACATAGCATACCTGTAAAGATAAATCTGAAATAAATTCATGCGTCTACACTAATTACATCCAAAAGCACAGAACTACTTCAGTTCTTTAAAACAAACTGTAAATTGCATCAGATGTGAAACTGACAATAATACTCAAATGCATATGCAATAAAATATGAGTTAAATTAGAAGCAGCAATTGAAGCACTTTTGCCAGGGACATGTAGAATATTTACATGATAGTTGTTTCAAACATCTACTTTATAAAAAACAAACTGCGAAGGGAGTAGGAACCCTGTCATGATACCTGAAAGGAGGTTCTAGTGAAGTGGGGACCGGTCTCTTCTGCCGTGCCTGCAGTGAGAGGACCAGATGAAATGGCCTTAAACTGAGACAGGAGAGATTCAGATTAGATATTAGAAAAAAATTTTTTCCCTGTTAGGATGGTCAGGCATTGGAATAGGTTGCCCAGGGAGGTGATGGAATCACCATCCTGGAGGTCTTTAACAGGTGCCTGGATGTGACACTGGGTAAGGGGATTTAGTGGTTTAGGGGTTACAGTGGCAGTGCTGGGTGGACAGTTGGACTAGAGACTAAAGGTCTCTTCCAACCTTGATGATTCTATGATTCTAAATAAATTGTACTGCTGATAACATTCAAAAATCAGCATTAAATACAGCTGCGGCATAATACCTTTAAGTTATGAAGTTAAGTTTATTCTGCAGTGGCAGAACTTTCAGCAAAGGAGGATGCTTGATGTGTGGTTTAAATAACAAAATTCATCTTAAAACCAGATATTGAGAGAGGAACAACTCAAACATCACTATAACATAACAGGCCCTGGTACACTAGCACAGATGAACACTGACTGCAAACGTCTACAGAGATTTTAGAGAATCACAGAACGCTGGTGTTGGAAGGAACCTCTGAAGACCATCTCGTACAACTCCCCTGACAAGGCAGGGTCATCTTCAGCAGGTGACACAGAAACACATCCATGTGGATTTTCAATGTCCCCAGAGAGGAAGACTCCACAAACTCCCTGGGTAGCCTGTTCCACTGTTCCGCTATCCTTGATGTAAAGTTGTTTCTCACATTGAGGTGAAACTTTTGTGTTCTAGTTTATGGCCGCTGCTCCTCATCCTTTTGCTGGGCATTACTGAAGAGTCTGGCATCAACCTCTTGTAATTCACCTTTGAGATATTTATATGATGAGATCCTCTGTCAGTCCTCTATTCTCCAGACTAAACAGGCCCAACTCCCGCACTCTCTCCTCATAAAGACAGATGCTTCAGACCCCAAATCATTTTTGCGGCCTCTGCTGGACTCTGTCCAGTACACGAACATTGACTGCAAATGTATACAGCGATTCCGAGGCAACCCCCTGCACACATCACTAGTTG
>VZRS01002381.1:0-31164 GCA_013398055.1 Ifrita kowaldi
TCTCAGCTCAGTCAACTCTGCTTCCCCTCCCCACCTTCACCTACCTCTACAAACCATGCAAAGTAACTGCTGAGCATATGGTTTGTAGCTCTGTCTGTGATTTGCAGGCATGAGAGGGCCACTAATTATCAAACTTTTACAGTACTGGAAATATGACAGAATTAATCACTTGCTACAGAAAGTGACAGTCTGTCCCTTTAAAAACAGTTCACAGCATTGGTAAAAAAAACCCCACTCCGACTGCATTATTCCTCTAGCCAGAATCATGACTTCAGCAGAGGACATGGGTGGTTCTACCCGACAGAAGAAATTCCTTGCTTCTGAGCTGTTTCCAGAACAATGAAACCAATACAAAAACTATGAAATCAGAAATAAAACTGAAATTTATCTCCTCAGTCATCACACATGCTCTGAATGGCAGAGCAGCAATTTATTGTCCATGCAATATAACAGCATATAGAAGTGTACTGAAACAAGGAAATTAGTAGTAATTTCATAACCTTCCATACTAAAGCAGACAAGCACACTCTGCTCACTTTCTATGGCAATTAGGAAATGAAATCTGCATGCTTTCTAGCTGCCATGTTTGGTATCACTCTGATGCTGTCAGTCACTGAAAGCCAAGTAAGAAAGGGCCTCACCTTTGCTTTACAAGTGCTTTTCACAGCTAAGTGTTTCTACATGTCACATCAGCAGTAAAACCACAGTCAAACGGATTCTCAGAACACAGTAACTAAGGAATCAGAGCAACACATGCACCATCACTCAGACCTCCAGCTGTATCTTTGCCTTGTTCTAAGAAGCTACAGTAGAACTTCTAAGTCAGAATGATTGACAAATCCTGACACTTAAGAAGGCAAGTTTCAGTTCCCATTGTTTTACTTCTATACTCCTTACAGACTTCATTCTTTTTTAGACTAAGATATCTAGTCTCCTGGTAGAACTAGTCACCATCTCCATCCATACAGGACCTTCTAAGATGTCACAATCAAAGCAAGATAAATGGCATACATCCAAGTGGAGATGCTACTAGGTTGGGCAGGATGGTGTATGTTATGAACCTTTCAAGCTGTTCTAGCAGACAGGCTACCCAGGTGACTAGTTCAAACTTAAGCACTTGAAACCAAGACCTTAGAAAGTGCCTTTACTTCAAGAAAAGTTTTGGAGCTTCTTGCTTAGAATGAAACCACACCTTGCCTCTTTTTCCTGCTATGCACAGGATAATGGCCACAGATACAAGAACGTAAACATGCTGCTTACAACCAGAAGGTGCTGGTAGATTCAGTAACAAATGGCATTCAACTCACATCCAGAAACAGACCCTGTACTTACTTGCACCAGTTGTTTTTATGTATGTATGCAGCACAATGCCATACAGGTATCACAAAGATACAGATTGTCATATGAATAGAATTTTACCATCATAGGGCATTTTTGTTCTAAATCCAGCTGCAGCCATCTTCATTCCTGAAAGTAACCAGGTCTTCCTACTACACAATCTGCTAAACAGCCAATGAAAAATTTCTGAGATTCATTCAACAGAGCAGTTAAGAAATACAAAAGTCTGAAAAGTGATAACATGTTAACTTAAACTCTTTCCTGAAAATAATGCTAAAACCAAACTAAAATCATTAAATGTTTCATTTCAGCAGTCTCATTCATATGGCTGGCAAATCTCATCAGCTGTGGAGTTCTGAATTTATCAGCCACAGACTTTTTTTTAAAAATCACTATGTGCTTTGAAGTTCAACTAAGGCTTAATAAACTTTCTTACAGGTCTGGAGTACTATATAAATTTTGTCAGAGCTGTGCTGGCATAATTGGTAATACAAACTGTCTGGCTTCATGAAAGTTACAAGCTCTGGCTCCAATCCTGCAAACACTTACTGAAGAATTTAACTTACTACACAGAACTGAGTACTCATGCATAAGCTAAGCATATTTGTAAATATTTGCATACTATGGACATCTGTTGGCATAACCAGTCATCTGATACAAGATTCAGCTTTAAAGCCTAGTCTGTGTAGAGTCAGTATTAAAAAAGGAATTCCACACTTTATTAACTCCTCTCTTAGGCACCAAGCATGTCAGATACCAAAGGCTGGAACCAAAAAGTTAAAACCAGAGGAAGAGAGGAATCAGTGAAATCATAACAACTGGTTCTGCTTCTCATGTAACTAGAAAAGCCTGGTTTCTTATGGGTGTATGTCTCAAGATTGAGCTCCTGCCTTACTTTCAACCTTTGCTGAACAAAGCTCTTGCTATACCTTTCCTTCAGTGATGCCATTTATAGCATTTCTCAAATCACCACATGCAAAGCTCACAAAATTACTCCGAAGAATTCCTCCTTTTTAGCACGTTAGGTTATTAACACTTTTAAGTTATGGGTGGGCTAAGAAATAGTCACAGTACAAAGCCGGCCCACAGATAATCATGGAAGTTGCATTTCCTTAAAAACCAAATTAGAAAAAGACAATTATGTCTCCTTCCTCTTAGTGACCTGGCATTTGAGCACATCCTGTTTCACTCATCCTCTTTAACAGCAGAGCATTTTGTGATCTGTTTGTTTAAACCTGACACTAGGCAGAAATACACGTAAGGGAGCAGAGGCATCCTCCCATTGATTCAGGGCTGAGTAGGAGAGGCTAAGCCTCCACTACACAGTGTTTAAGGCCTTGGTGGTTACTGCACCTGAATATGGCAGGTGGATACCCGCAGAGCTGCCACGTGGAGCTCTGCTGCTTCAGAATAAAGAGGAGATCTCACTCTGGCTTAGGGCTGAAGTCTGTTTGACAGCTGTGGCTTAGGGCACTAAACCGTTTCCTTCAAAAAATGCAGGAACGGACTGAGGGGATGGAGACAAGACAGGCCGCCAGCTCCAGGGAGGGGTCAGCGAGACCCATCAGGGACATCGGTGGCAAGAGCCCTTGGCAAAACCCTAATGACACAAATTAAAGGCACTGATTCAGCGAGGGAAACCGCGTCCCTGGAGGTGGGACGGCGGGTACCCTGCGGGGCCTCGTGTAGAGGCCGTGTCTCAGACCGGCCTTACCACACCCGGGCGGGGACCGGCCGCACGNCGCCCCGCGGGGTTCGGGTGGGTGTGATGAGCCTCCCGAAAGGCGGAGGGAGCACCCGCGGTTCGTAAATGTTCGTGGTACAAAGGAGCGATGGCAGTCACAGGGTCCGCGAACAATCAGAAAGTTTCATTAGTGAATTGCTCGCTTGGCGTGGAAATTGTTTTGTTAGTCCCTGACCTGTTATGTAAGCACAGGGCTTAGTGGGTTTTGGATATAGGGGTAGGGTGAAAGGGAAGAGAGAAAGGAAGAGATGAGTTAAAGAGGGGCAGAGAGAAAGAGAGAGAGAAAGAAAGAGGAAAAGACAGGGGAGAAGAGATCGCCAGACCTGATTCCAGCACTGATCCCGCTCCTGGTCCTGTGGGCTGCTGCCCAGGCTTGGGAGTGGTACCTTTTTATGGATAGGTTTTCTCCACCCTGAAGACAGGTTTCTCACTTCCCATGTAAATTAGTTACTAAACGCAGTCCGATCTTTCAGACCTTTCTGGAAATGGGTCGGAGGGCTTTGGGGGGCCTGGGTGGTCTTGATGTCCCTCTGCAGTCCATGCCCACTTCCTGGCTTCATCATTCCCATGCTTGTGCTGTACGCTGTAGTGCTCATCTTTAGGAACTAGAACAAGGGTGTTTGTCCAGGAAAAGTGCTGCCCTACCTCCGCATGGCCCCCATCTCCAGCCACACCTTGTTCTTTCTCACGACTTGTCAGCACTGTAGTAGTTCTTTCTCACAGTGTGACAGGGCTTGACACAAAGGGCACAAACTGAAATGAAGGAAATTCCATTTCAATGTAAGAAGAAGTGTCTTCAGTGGAGCAGGTTGTCCTGAACAGCTTTGCCATCTCTATCAGTGGCGGTATTAAAAACCAGACTGGGTGTTGCTCTGAGCAGCTGCCGTAGCTGGCCCAGCCCTGAGCAGGGGGCTGGACTAGACCCTCTCCAGAGGTGCCTGCCAGCCTTGGCCATTCCATGGAACCTCAGTCCTACAAGGCTTGTTGTGGGCAGAGCCACAGTTCTCTCACAGCAGTCATCCTACCCAGTGTACAACATGATCCTGGTAAATAGGTTCTTTACCTCCAGATCGCACTGAGGAGCCATAGCCACAACACAAAATGCATGTTTTCATGCACGTGTATATATATGTACATAAACTTGGCTTTACCCACACAAGACTGGAGGGATGGCCACCTTCCCAGAATTTTAGGAATAAATATTATGTTATCAAAAGTATTAAAGTATACATATCAATGTAAATCTCAGAGATATGAAACAAATATTAAAAACATACTAACATCTATTCCTCAAAACAGAGCAGAACTAACCAAGGCCAGCATATGCAAAACAGCTGAGCTGATGTAAGGCTGAAAAAAATAATTTCCTGAAGTTTGAGCATATACCTTCATCGCTGAGATTACATTAATCTAAATTTGTTTTATTTTAATTTTTCTTTTTTCCACTGATTGAAGTAAGGCAAGATTTAAGTGCCGAAGACCGCATTGCACCATGTGTTTTGAAGTCCCCAGAGAAATCACTTGCTCTTAGAGTGATTGCAATTTGCCGTGCCGTATGCCTGGGTTGCAACACTCACTGATGGGTCTTGTAAAACTCTCCTCACTACTTGTGTTAGCAAAGAGAGAAAGATGCTCACCAGTTCCACTGTAACCTGTACAATACCACAGGAAGAGCAGAACAGAGCTGATTGCTGTGTTTGAAACCTTCCTAGAAGGAAAGACTTCCATGTGGAAAAAGGGTTCTCCATAAAATTTGGCTTCTAGTCCTGAAAACGACAACGAGTTTAGCATGTTGTACACCACTGAGCTTAACAAAGCTCTGGAAAAGACAGGAATCCAAGTCTGCAAGCCTCCAGATGCAGTGTGTGTCAGGAGCAAGGCTAGAAGCATAAGCTGCAGTTGTTCCAGAGCTCCTATTTCCTCCCTGATTGTAGTGGGTGATGGAAATATTGTAGCAAACATTGCTGAATGTTTACAAAACTGACTTATTAAGCTCACATTTTTCAAAGCACCAATCCATCCTTATTTAGGCACGTGGTAAGTAAGCTAATTTTCAGAGGTGCTGAGTACTCCTACCATTAATTGAGCTGAATGGACATTTCAGCTGTTCATTTCTTTTGATTTATGAGCATCTCCCACAATCTCTAGATGTATATTGGCCCTGGGATCTACAATGTCCTTTTCCAGGAACTTTCAGATAGAAATGTTTTTCTCAGATACTTTGAAATGCCCCAAACAGAAATTCTCAAATAGGCCTGGACAAGGCTCTAGAATGACATCAGTTTTGGAAAAAAAATAATGCAGTAATTTATACATGTTAAATATTTAAAACTTTCTGTTGTTACTCCTGCACACTTGATATATACTGTTCCCCTTTATAAACAGAGGATATAGTATATCATTATAAGCAAAAGATAAACTAATTAGGGATTTCTGTCAGGAGCTGATGATACTAAAATCTTATTTGCTTCAGAATTAAATACCTTACCTTCAGGCTTGCCAACACTTTTAAACTGTAGTGGTTTCTCCCTGAAAGAAAATGCTGACGTTTAAAACACTAGACTGATCTGAACTGCTGTGGTGATATAATTTTAAATACTCACATCTTAATTTCATGCACATGGGTATTCTCATTTGGGTCCATATGACTCATTAAGTCCAGAAAGTTAAATGCATCCAATATGGGACTGCATCCAATCTGAGGACAATTGTTTTCCACATTTCAGAACCATTTGATTTGCATTCAGACTTCACCTGCATGCTGTCTGTTCATTCATTTCTCCTAGGGCTCCTTCTTATAATCCAAATATCTGTGCAAATGCAAGCATCCCTTTTTGCCAAACAAAAATTACTTACTTTTGCTGCCAAAGAAATGCTACTTCTGTCCACCTTCAGCTGCAGAATTTACCTCTTCCTCCTCCCCTACACTAGTTTTAAGTGAAGGCACTTTTAAACTTTGCTCGGAGCTAGAAACAAAAGAATGTATAGAAAGAAGTGCAATTCATTATTAAGTCAAGGTTGCCATTTAAAAGACAAAAATATTTCCACATGATTATGTTTCATTGTACACTGTTTCAACAAATATGGGCCAGGTTTATCTTTTATTTTATGCTTCAGTGGTTCAAGCATTTACATGCATAGCTTTAAATCCATTGCTCTGCACATTTAAGGGTCACCTGTATGTACGGATGCAAGGGTTACATTCAATCCCAGTAAAAGGCCTAGTGATACATATAACTTTAGCTGATGTACCAAGATAATTATGATTCATTTTAAGTTATCTAGTTTAAAATACTGTTCTAAGTTCATCACAGGACAAATTATTGCTTTGTTTGGTTTTATTCAAAACAAGGCATGTGTGGCATTGAAACAAATTGAAAATATGGAGGCCAAACACAGAGATGGCATTGACCTGAAAGAACACATACCAGCATTGCAAACCAATAGAACATCATTTGAATTTCTAACTGAAATTTCAATTCAATCTGTCAAGCTGAAAAATAGTTATTTTAAATAGTTGTTCATGACAGCATTCGTCTAAGCAAGTACTTCTCTTATTGAAAATAGTCCATTTTAAGGAAATTAACAGTATTCATTTAAAAGCACTCAAGCAATGTTGAAAAATATTCTAACCAGCTCTGAGCAGAAGTCACTTTGTCCTTTGCAGTAAACAAGGTTATAGCCCAGTCTCCTAAGGAAGTAGGGCTTAGGGGAGCATATTGTGTATTTGTATGCATGTCTGAGTCCTCCATCAGTAAGTGGTCACTGACTTCAGACACCTTTGATGCAGCTTCATATTTTATCAGAGCACACACCTAGGCTGAGGAAAGAAACATCCTTCAGGTGACATTCAGCTCCCCCTAAAACAGATACCCATCTCTGGACAGCCCATCAGCTCTCTAAAATTCATTGCATTTGTTGACTGCAGGCTCAATTTGGTTGCAGAGTGGGAACACCAGGCCACCCACTTCTGGTCCAGTAGGGCACTGCCTCCCATAGGTCTTTTGTCGTAATCTCCAGTTGCATGTACGTGTGTCAGATACTTTAGGGTATTTTAGATTACATTAGTGACTTTCCTAGGGAAGAAGAGGGTTGTGAGATAAAGAAACACAATTTTAAATGCCTTAGTAATGAGTTTTTTGATGTTCAAATGCCATAAGGCAGTGGAATATCAATATCATAGCCAAGATTTCTGCCTTGTAATTATTCTTTCTTGTTGTCATGCCTTCAGCTGCGATAGGGTTCATTTTCTTCTGAGTAGCTGGTGCAGTGATGTGTTTTGAAGTTGGTATGAGAATATATCTTAATGTTGACAACACACTGACGTTTTTGTTGTTGCTAAGTAGTGCTTACTCTGAATCAGGGACTTTTCAGTTTCCCATGCTCTGCCAACCAGCAGGTGCACAAGAACCTGGGAGGAAATGTGGTCAGGACAGCTGACCCAAACTGGCCAAAGGGATATTCCATACATCAGAACATCATGGCCAGTATTTAATTGAGCATTGCTTGTTTTTTGGGGGGTTTATTTCTCTCCCTCTCCTTTTTCATTAGGAATATTGTTATTATTATAATTAATATTATTCGTATTATTAATATATTTTATTTTGTTTGAATTGTTAAACTGTTCCTACCTCAACCCATGAGGCTGAAGATTTTCCAATTCTCCTCCTGACCAGGGAGGGTGGGAGTGAGTGAGCAGCTGCAATGGTGCTCAGCTGCCAGCTGGGGTTAAACCACAACACATGGAGGTGTGAATATTCCTGAAGGCTTCCCAGCTTTGAATAATAGCATTTGTAAAATGGCTAACATGTGCATGGATTATGTGGTGTCTAACAAGAACTTGAGCTTGTGCCATAGTTCAAAGGAAAATTCAATCACCTACAGAACTCAAATTCATTAGAAAATTATATTCACTGGTGAATTTGGACCTATTGTTTTGTTGTTGTTGTTATTCTAAAACCCAAATATATTAGCAGGGGTTATCTGCCTATGCCCATCTGTGGTTATGCATAGGAATCCCTCCATGGGGCCAGAAGTGTGGGCTGTGTAGTGGTTGTGTGAGAACCGAACTTTGCCTACAAGTGAAAGCAGGGTGAGCTGTAAGCAGAAGGCACAGGCATGAGTGAGTTTAAAAAGAACGGGAAAGTCTACAGCAGTTTGAGACACCTGAGTTTTAAGTTCAAGAAGCCTCATTTAAAGCAGAATACAAACACTGCCCTTGCAGATGAAGAAATGTATTTAAAACAAGTTGTTGGTTCTTCCACTGTTGGAGTGGCCAAGTCCCACAGAACACAGATGGCTTTGCCTGCCCCTTCCATTATTCCTGGTTGTGACTTCTTTACTGCAACTGTGAGGGATATCAGGAGAAGTAAAATAAACAGGGTTAGAGCATGGCCTCAAACACTGCCCAGAAACCATCTGTATTGTCTAATTGGTAGCAACTCCAGGCTTAGTCCTGTGCCAACTAGTAAACTTCCCAGACACTGCACCAGCACAATGCCGGGGACAACAAGACTTTGCCCCAATAAGTAATATAAGCAGTGTGATTTCGGTTTGCATGGCAAGGTTTTGGTAGCAGGAGGGGCTACAGGGGTGGCTTTTGTGAGGATCTGCCAGAAGCTTCTCCCATGTCTGAGAGATCCAATGCCAGCAGGCTCCAGGACAGACCCCCTGCTGGCCAAGGCTGAGCCCGGCAGTGACAGTGGTAGTGCCTCTGGGATAACAGAGTTAAGAAGGGGGAAAAATCCTGCACCATTGCAGACAGAAAGAGGAGTGAGACTATGCGAGACCAACAGCCCTGCAGACACCAAGGTCGGTGGAGAAGGAGGGGCAGGAGGTGCTCCTGGTACCAGAGCTGAGATTCCTCTGCAGCCCCCGGTGCAGACCACGGGGAGGCAGCTGTGCCCCTGCAGCCTGTGGGGATCCACGGGGGAGCAGAGATCCACCTGCAGCCTGTGAAGGACCCCACCCAGAGCAGGTGGATGTGCCCAAAGGAGGCTGGCAGGACCTGCGGCCCCGTGGAGACTCACACTGGAGCAGCCTGTTCCTGAAAGACTGCACCCCATGAAAAGGACCCACACAGGAGCAACTTGTGAAGAACTGCAGCCTGTGAGGAGGATTCATGTTGGAGAAGTTTGTGAAGGACTGTTTCCTGTTGGAGGGACACTACGCCAGAGCAGGGAAAGAGTGAGTCATCCTGCTGAGGATGTGTGATGACAATGTGTGATGAACTGACCGCAGCCTCCATTCACCATCCCCCTGCGCTGCTGGCACGGAAGAGGCAGAGAAATTCTGAGTGAAGTTGAGCCCTGCTTGGAAGAAGGGAGGGTGAGGGAAAGATGTTTTAAGATTTGGGTTTATTTCTCATTACCCTGCTCTGTTTTGATTTGCAATAAAATAATTTCCCCAAGTTGAGTCTGTTTTGCCTATGACGGTAATTGTAGAGTGATCTTTCCCTGCCCTCATCTCTATCCACAAGCCTTTCCTTATATTTTCTTTCCCCTGCCCAGCTGATGAGGCGAGTGACAAAATGGCTTTGGTGGACACCTGGCACCCAGCCAGGGTCAACTCACCACACAGGGCCACCCTGTTTTGTGGAAAGAGTACAGCATCAGCATCACGCTTCTTCCCTCAGGTCTGTGGAAGGCACTCTGGGTTGATTTATTTACTGATTTAGACACAGCCTTGCTTCAGTATGGCTCATAACATGCCCAGTGAGAATTTTTGTCAAATAGGACTACTGCAAGCAGGCCCTACAGGTCAGTAATCAAATAAATCTTGCAAGGCTCACCTATTTCTAGGACTTGTGGGTGAAGATTTCGTAGAAATGGCCAGTTCATGCACTGTGAGCTTGACATTTCTGGAAGTGTAAGACTTATTGCACATGAAGAAAACTTACTGTACATCTGCATCTGTAATGTGTGTAATAGACTGTGTAACAGCTGCAGATGAGTCCAGGTACTGGTGCATGCACGGTGTCCATTTGCCCAGAACTGCCAGCCCAAGCAAAGTGATTGCTGTGGCTGCAAATGGACAGCCAGGCATGCAGGAATCCTCGACCATGTTCTTCTTTTTCTGACAGTAGAAATTTTGAGGAAGAAAAAGGGCTCTTTTCTGTGGAAATATGAAGATATATCTAAGAAATTAAGATTTTCAATTGTTTCTGAGTTAATGGTTTCAGCTTCTACACCATACAAAACTTTTCACTTCAGAAGAGTTTTTCATTTATCTTTTAAAAGTCTCCTGACTTCATGTGTAAAATGAATCTTACTGGTAATTAGGTATTTGGTGAATTCTTAGCTTGCTGCATGTGTTCATCATATTGAAACTAGCTATACTCTAAGGTTACTTGCAATTCAGACTGAAAATCAGTATTCTCAGTTGAATTATGTATTGGCTTATGAAGTGTTGTGTCTTCACTACTGGAAGTAAGTCTTATTTTGTGAGCACTGCAAAAAGATTATATTGTTAATATACATAAAATTTTATTTCAGCCAAGTATATTCTCAAGAGGAATTCTGGGAGGCAAAGGGTCCTTGTTACTTGGAACATCATTAACAGTATTTTGTGACCTTCAAGGCAGATAATTAGAAGAATAACTTGTTAAGGTTTATGTACCATCCATAGCTTTATTGAAACAAAGGACCTGTGTGAGATGCTGTTTCAAAGATCCTGCAGAGATCAAGAATTGTTGTCTTTCATATAACCCTTATCAAGAACATCATACCAGAAATGAAGAATTGGCAATAAAACATCCCCTGTACTGGATTTGGGAAGTAACCAAACTGATTACAAAGAAAGATTGTAAATTGATTTAAAACGTGAAAGGGTTATATTAAACTTAAAGACTGCTGTACTTGTTCCATATCTTTAGAAGTGACTGGCTGAAGACTGACTTGCGCATAGTCTGAAACAGACCTTTTATCATCTGTCTGCAGGATGGAACAATACAGGCATGTTTCATTTATTTAGAATATGGCCAGGGGCCAAAGAAAGATTAAAAATGTAAGCAAGGCTCAGTACAATGGTTGTTCCTGTAAGAGTTAGGCATTTGGATTGCAGTATCAGCAAATCCGCCCACAAAAGATATATTCCTACAACAGAGGATTTTCATTTGATGTCCTGGAAAAGCTATTGGTACGGTAAGGACAGGCTTACCCATTACTCCAGCAGCCGAGTTTGGAATGATGTTGGCATTTATGAGAGCAAACAAAAGCAATTGACATACTTGAATAAGTTGTTTTGTGAGCAGCAGAACTAATGAATGCAAACAAATTCTAAAAGGAACAAATTGTTCCTGATGGAATTCTGTCTTTGTTCTTCAGCCTCCCTCATCATAACCCCAGCTCCCCTGCCCAGGTCCTCTGCACTTTTGAGCCAGCTGAGACTCATCACATGCTGCAGCTTACTCAGAGCTGGGGTGTGCTGTTGGCCCCCTGGCCCTGCCATAGCTGAGCTCACTGTGTCTCTGTCTCACTGAGGGCAAGTTGCCTGAGGACCTCTGTCCTCCAGAGAAACTTCATTGTTTTGTAGATGCTTGAGAGGGGTTCAAGCTTGCCTGAGGGACCTAACTTGAGATTAAATTCAAGAAAGCCAGAGAGCCAGCCTTATTTCAGTGTTTCTGCCCTACCAAAAGCAACAATAGATCATCACTGCCTGTCTGAGACCAGGCATCTAATTTTTGCAGACAAGGTCTGCCTTGAGAGAGATCCAAAGGTGTTCAACTGCCTACACTGACTGTAGAGGGCAACTTTGCTTTAGGAGAGCTTATTCTTCAGTTTCCTGAAATGTTTGGTCAAGTTAAAAACCTAAGGTAAGACTCCAATTTGAGCCTTATTCTTTCTATTTTGATTGAAACTGGCCATGGAGGTCAGGAGAGGAGGACAGACAGATTGCCCCATTGTGGGAATTACGGGAAACTATGCTAAAAGTAATAACAATTAGGAAGCATGTGTATTTAATATAATGGTTTATCTGCTTTAATATTGCTCTAGATAATGTAGAAAAATACTGCAAAAATAGAATAAATTTTCATTTATTTTCATTAAAACCTTTTTTTTTTTAATAGTTGAATACAAGTCCAAATCTTGTGTCTATCTGAAACAATTTAATTCAAAAATGTAGAAGAGTTCAATACAAGATTTCATTCCAGGTAAGGGAACTGATTCTGCTACATACATTGTTAGTGAGTTGAACAGAAGACTAAAACTTCTTGAACACAAACTTCTGTGGAAAAGCCATTCACCAGTCGAACTCAGCTTTTCTAATATACCTGTGTCTTCTGAAAGTACCCAGACCGGTGGCTGATGTGATTCTTTAATCTTTCTCCAAAATACGTTTTTAATTTTTCCTTGACACTCAGGTGGATCAGAGATCTACTGTTTTATGATTTAATTCTCTTCAACTCTTTTGGAACATGTACAGCTCATTGCACAAAAAGAACTGGAGAACTGCTGGTTCAAAGGGATAGTAACAGAACTGGAAATAAGTCAGTTTGAATAAAAGAAGAAACCAGCTGAGCCAGTAGTCAAAAAATCTGGCTGATTGCAAGCTGAAATCTTTGGCACAGTTGGATAACAAGGAATACACTATAAAATGAAGGTTTGTGCCTTCTTGTCCTCTTAGGATGAAGCCAGAGTGAGGAGATACTCTGATGGCAGTTCCACTGTGCTAGCTCAACCACAAATGTGACTGGGGAGTGGATGAGGTCTCACAGGAAGACTGTTTTGAGCTCAATATCACAACAGAAGAAGCGAGCTGTTTAGGAATAAGAATACCTAGTTTTCTTTAGTGAATATCTGAAGACTTTGCTATAAGACCTTGACATTCACAGGATGGAATGCCTGTCTATTTGTCCACCCATGCTCACTTTGGTTTTTTTTTTAAAATTAAGTGCTGGTTTGGCTAAGGTATGCATTCATGAAAAGTGCTAATAAATCTCTGATCACCCAGGCTGGCTTTGTTTCATAGACAGCACCCACAGGAGTGCTGTGTCCTCTTCTGTGAGCAATGACATTGGCACAAGGAGGAGCAGTTCTCCTTGCCACCAAAAGCCAACCTGTCTTCAGAGGGCAAGCGGCTGAGTTCCTTCACTTGCAGTGAGGCTTTGCTTCTTCTCTTCTCCACCATGCAAATACTCTCTAAGCCTTCTATGGTCTGGCTCTAGACCCAACTGCTGTCACATTTTTCTTCACAGAGTTGAAATAAAATTTTACAAGTCAGTTTTGCTTAAGCAGCAGAATGCTTGGGGAACCATCCTGGACTCAGGGAGAGGTATTTCCACTGAAGTATTAAAACTACTGAAGTACAAAAATTATTATCTGAATATTTCTGAAAAAGAAGAAAGCCTAAGAAATATGGGAAAACCCACTTGGTTTATTTGTGCAATATATAATTTGTGAATTACATAGAACACATCTAGGACAGTATCAGTCCTTGGGGAGGATATCTTAGTTCTGCCTTGTAGAATTTCCACATTTAACTTAGGAGCAGAGTGGTGAACCAAAGCTAACACCTTTTTGTTGTTGTTGTTGTTGTTGTTGTTGTCAAACTAAGACTTCTATGCTCAAGTCTAAAGTGATTTAATGTGGAAATTCTGAGGGACAAAAAGCAGAAAAAGGAAAGAGCAATTGTAAGTAAACCCACAAGAAATAAGGAGGATTTTGGCAAAGGCGGATAAAATGATAGAGAAAGAAACAGAGGTGAAATATGTCTAGTGAGAGAGAAAGAAGGAGTAACTGCAGGGAACACCAGAAATTTCCTACCCTTGGGACCATATCAGTGGCTCAGACAGAAGCAGCTGTGCCCAGCAGAGACCCAGATTTGTCAGAGACCCTGGGGCTGTCTTGACAGAAACTAAACCCAACTTCCAAATGCCAAGAAAAACAGGGTTAGAGATGAAGAAAGCTTTTTACCTTAAATGAAAAGCTTTGCCTTAAACAAAAAATTTCAAAGGACTGCCCCCCTTCTCCTCTACTGCAGGAAAAATAGAAAACTTTAGCAATCAATGGCTGTTGGGCTCTGTTGTCAAGGACTTCGTTACAATGCCGCTTGGACAGCCATGGTGGATGAGGCCAACGGGGGATTCAAATGGAATGACCTTCTTTTGTTGCATTTTGGTTTTCATTTTTTATTAAAAAAAGCTCTTTAGCTTAGGTCTCTACCTAGGCTTTTTTTGTAACCGAGATATAAAACAGTTTGGCTCCATCTTAACTGGCCAGCCAAACTGTGTTACAAGGTCAGGCCATAAACAAATTTAACAACTGTTGTTAATTAAATAGTTATTGTAGTATAGATGGGGTCAAACAAAGGGTATGTGTGGGAGGGGAGGGAAAGAGAGGGCCTAAGTGGCAAAAGGTGGGGGAATCTTGGCTCCTGACTTAGAAGGCGTGAACAAGCAAGAACTCTGTGGAAAAGACCTCTGGGACATAACAATAACAGTTAGCATTTCAAATTTTGGTGCAAATATTAAGAAATTAATAGGAAAAAACCCCAACTCATGTTCTTTCATTTACACTTTCCTATTATGTGAAACCATCTTGGTAAGACTTGGCATTTCTCCACAGAAATCCTGTATCTGCCTCTATCAGTTGTATCACTTCAATGACATATTAATGCCTCCCCATGCCAGGATGTTGTCCAAGTTCCAGCTGTTTGAAAGAGTTGTTACAGAATGGGAATTCCAGTTAGAGATTTACAGAACAGCAACAGAAAAAAAAAAAGGGGGGGGGATTACATTTAATTTTAATACTCAGAAACGCGCTTTCCTTGTCATGAAAGTGGAACCCTGCCTGCGTGTCTGCAGCCTGCCTTGCATACTGATTTTGTGTGTGCCTAGCTAAAATCAGTGCTTGTGATATGATCTGATTTTGACTCTACAGAGGAAGGTAGGAGGAGCTAAATTTATGCTTCAGGTCTGTAAGGCATTTTAAAGTTAATCGGGTCCTTTGGGTCTGATATAATTTGTGTAAGATTGCTGTTGATGATTAGAATAGCTATTTAAGGTTTTTGTTAATAGTCTGTTACATGGACCCAGTGGAAAGATTCCAATAGCAGTCTGTTAGTTTTTCCCTGTCACATTCAGGTTACAGACCCTTCACAGATGTTGTAAATAGACATCAATACTAAAAGGGAATATTACACAAATTAAAATCATAAGTGTGCTTGAACTGCCAACATAGACATTTTGTTAAAAACATCTGTCACATAAAAGCAAACATTTAAGGCCATTATATTTATAACAATTGTTTTCATTTTTAATATGTACTACATATTTTTCTTTTCTTCTGTTATTATTGATTTGAATATTTTTTCTTAGACTTTAATATTTATTTTTTCCAACATTACTTATGTTCTTGACCATACAAATAATAATGTGGACTTCTAATGAAAAGAAATAAATCTCAGTGGTTGGAAATCTAGTGGATACTTGCACAGTGAATGAGTCAACTGAGAATCCAACACCATGTTCTCCCAAAAAAATATATAGTTATCAAATGTTACACATGCAAGTATTAAGCTGGATGTCTGTTCAATTACATCCAGTTATTTAATTCTGTTCTGAAATAATTTCTTAGGTGAAAAGGAAAAATGACACATAAATGTCCTGTTCTGGGTCTTTTTCTTGCATTACTGCTGATGCAGCTGTTCCAATTGTACAACTACTCACCATAACACTGTGCAACAGAGCCCCCCAAAGCTGGACAGCCTTGAGGTGCTTTCTGACTTACACACCCACTGCACCGGTGTTATCCACCCTTCCTTCCCCCTTTCCACTGCTGCCTGGAGTTTCTGGGTCAATCTGTGAAATCTCTTAGCCCAAGCTGCTCTAGGCTTGTCTCACCAGTGCTGTTTCTACTACAAAATAAAAGAGAGTTGGAAGCCATCAGTGCCCTCATTTACCCTGCTTACAGCTCCTCCCTCTCTTATGTTTGCTTTGGGAAGAGCTATTTGGAGCTAAGGCAGAAAAGGAGCTAAGAGTGAAGAAATGGGGACAACTGGACCTCGTGCTCAAGCTCAGCCTTATCTCCTTCCATTTGTAGCAGCACACCTTCACACTTCCTAACAGCTCAAACTTGTCAGAAGATTAAATAAATACAATGAATTGTCACAATCAGGGAGAATTTGTTGCTCATGGAACAATACTCTTGGTCTGGTTACAATCAATAATTGCTATTTTTTTGATTACCTCTGTTCTGAAAACCACTTAAATATATGATCAACTTTAAGTTCCTATTTAGCTTTTCCTTAAGATGGTGAGATATTTCTCAATGTAAGGCCTCCATATAATTAGACCCAGTTGAAGAAGGATAGTTTCAGTCACTAGAGGCATTGTTGTTTTTGTGGCACAGAGGGTATGCTGGACCCTTTACAAATGTAGAGACACAGCCCATAGCCAGGGTAGTTGTTGAACCAACTCAGACTCAAAAAAGAGTTATGAAAAATGTAAACACTGACTTCAGGTTCCACTCAAGAATGGAACAGATCTCGTGAAGAGATTTTGAAGGTGCTCTGTTGTGTGGGACTGAGTAAGCCAGGCCCATAGCATCATAGAAATGTCAGTTGGAAGAGATGCCTAGAGATTTCCTGGTTATCCAATGTAACCTCCCTCTGGAAGTGGGATTGCCACCAGTGCTAGAGCAGCCCTTAGTCTGAAAGAACGTTGTGATTTTTTTTTTCATTGCTGTGCATCATAGGGTATCATTGCCCTTTGAACGTGTCATGTACAGCTTCTTCAGAATTATCCTGCATGTTAGGATCAGGCCCAGGTCACTCAATAAAGGCACGATATGTTGAAAAGTGCAATTATTGTGATCACAATAAAGCCAAAACCAGAAGTCACTTGGCTTCACTGAGTTGGTGAAACACAGCCAAGAGTGAGATAGGGTATCTTTGCAGCATCCTGCTGCTGCTGCAGGGTTCTGGTTTGCTCTAAGTCCTATCCTAGCTCTCCGTCACATCTGCCAGCCTGTATAGATGCCTCTTTATGGAATCTCAACTAGACACCTATATTTAGGAACTCCATTGACAGCAGCAAATAGATTTCAGCTGACTGCAACAGGAGCTTACACAACATGCTCCCAGATAAACACCTGCATATAGACACCTGTAGGATCCAGGTCCTACCTGCAGTGGCGAAGTAGGAGGTTTCTGGAAGAAGAGTTTTGAGCCCTGTTTTGAAGAACAATATGTTCATCACCCATCTTTATTGAGGAGGTACATATCCCATGTCCCTAATGTTCCCAATGAAATATTGAGGAGGCCATGCTGTATAAGTGTATGCAGTAAATCAGCCTCGTTTCTCTCACATATTCTACAGGGTTTCTATGCTGTCTAACTAACACTTAACTGTATAATCATTGTAATTTTTAAATTTGAGTATTTAGTAATAAGTATTTAATAGTATCTGTTCAATTGCATTATGTTATTTTTCATTTAACAGAAGATCCCTGAGAGAAACAATAAGAAAAGATAGTGAACATGCATAAAAAGAATGAGCTATTACAGTTTCACCCTCAAAAAATGACATGATGTATTTTTAGGGGTTTTCAGTGGGAAAATGGAAACACAATGGGTCAGAAATAAAATGTTACTGTCAGAATAATTGCTTTTATGAACTGCAAACCAGAACCACCACACATTCGGGCAGTGTGTAGATAAGAACCACCAGCATCAAGGCACTAAACGGACAGATTCCTGTAAAGCACACAGCTCCTAGGTACGTGACCTGCATGGGATCCTGCATGGGAAAAATACACAATTCCTGAAATATGTCAGTACCTGTTTTCTGCTCGTCTTAATTTTTCTATGTGTATTACTTCAAGATGCCTAATTTGCTGCATTCGACATTAGTTTCAGCAATCATTTCTCAGCATGTGTGTGTCCCTTATCCCTTTATTTCCACATTTTGCTCTGTGGACACAGTTACTGCCATTTGCAACATGAGTTCTGGTAGTATTGCCACTCTGCTCTTTATGAGCTTAAAAGTGCATGAAGTCAGGCATTTATCTACATGTCTTTCTAATTTATTGTCAAATTATGCTGTCCTCTAAAACTTACCAGGTATGTCAATAGAGATTTCAGAGAACACATTTAGGGTGCTTGTACTTCCAAAATATTTATTTAGAGCCAAAGGAAAGAAGGGGTTTTTTTGCTGGGTTTTTGTGGTGGTGGTGGTGGTGGTTGGTTAGTTGGTTTTTTTGGGTTGTTTTTTTTTCTGCACAAATGAATTGGAAGGTTTGGCAGGAAACAAATTGTAAGAATCAAACTTCTAGGTTACTTTTTTCCAGAAAGAATGAAACAATAGAATCTATGTTGAGAGGTAGCTGAGGGCCACTGTAACCTGTGCAGGGGTCGGGGGGAGATTTCTCCCCTAAGTGATTTAATTGTAATGCAGCTTTGCTTTACAACTAGACTGTGCTGGGACAGAGGTAAGCTACCATGGGGAAAAGACAGCATAGCTGTAAATCCACTGACATCATCTCTCAGTAACTCCACGTGCCCTTTTGTCTTGCAGAAAAGTGGTCCTTTGAAATGTCTTGCCTGTCAACCAAAACCAGGTTGAAAAGCAACAGTCCCCTGGTACCAGAGGGGAAAGGCTGTGCTGGCCAGCAGACTGGCAAAACACAGCTGCTAACTCTGTGCTCTGACAGGTTGGGAAAACAAAACCTCTGGGGCTTGTCCTAGGTCCTTCCAGACCTCAGTAGGAATGTTCATTGCCTTTTCTGGTGCTGGCTGAGATCATCTATGCACAGATTTTCCCAGCACCCGATTCAGATCCTACTTCAGGCACTCCCTGGCAAACACGATTTTGTAAACACTTTGTAGCACTCTGCCTTTGTGCCTGACTGTTGTGTCTATGGCTGATCTCTTCCTCCGAGCATACAGCTGCACAGGAACCTGTATTTATCCTCATATTCATTGTGCTTTCAAATGTGTTCAGGTCTTACAAGTGTCTTCTATTTGTTATTTTTCTGTTGAAGCCTTTGTTTGCCTGTCTTTGATCTCACATACCTAAACATAAATATTCTCTCAAACACTGTACTCAGATGGGCAGAGGAAGGAACAGTCTTTGCAAATATGCATTGTGTCAGTATCTCAAAAATCAGGCAAAGTCACATTCATAAAGCCAAGCATTATCCTCTGTTTATAAGACAGTAAAGAGTGGGAAGCTTCTTATCACTGCACAGAGCAGCCCTGCACAGGAGGGGGGAGGTTCCAGAGAGGATCAGTCCTGTGCTGGTAAGGTATTGTGATGACATGGTGGCAGTGAACAGATCCATGGGAGGGCAATAAAGTCCTGAAACCCTTTTCTGTTCCAGTCTCTTCCCCAGCAGAAGGCTGAGGTCCCTTACAGTCCCCATACTGTGGCTTTGGGGTGGCAGTGATTAAGACCAGTCAGGTGTGGCTGGGGAGTGCTGTGTCTTCTGGGTACTCTTCACGGTTGCTACGAGGGAGGCTCTTAGAGCCAGCTAGTTCTTTGGTCTCCCCAACAGGACAGCAGCCACGTGGAGTGGGAAGGCACAGATTTGGCTATTGCAGCTTATTTTGTGCTGTAAATTCAAGTAAGAGACAGAGTTGCATCTTGCTTCAAAACGCCTGGACACTCTGGGAGTTCTGTAAATGCTGTGACTAAGCTGTCATTTAATAGGGGAGAATCAGAGGATGCGCTATTTTGGCTTCATGACTTCTACTGTGGCATATTTATGCTTTCCAGTACAGGTCTCCTACAAAGATGACCTCCCAATTTCTTTGGAATAAACAGAATGAATGTGACTAAAAACCCACCCCCACAAAATGTTACCTGCTTACTTCTGATACGATAATAAATTAAATGAATGCTTAAAATTAAATGTATATGTTTTTTCATGCCCAGAAGCATAAACTGAGTTCTGTTTTGGTAAGGATCTCTTTAAAATGGATCAAATTCTAGACCCAGTTCCTCCTCTGGCATGAACTCCCCTAGATGCCTATGCAAGCACATCTTCTTCCATAAATTGTGGATCTGCCCCTGGCAATCTAAAGTATAAGTTTTAATTCTGGAACAATTAGACTATCTGTCTTCTCTGGAGAGAGCCTAAGACACTGGAGTTTACATGTTTTCAACACCTAGAAACTCTTTACCCATACACTGGTAAAAGAGGAGGGGGCTCAGTGACTGGTCAGAAAGCAGTGTTTGTAATCAGTCAATTCTAGTAATTTCACTTTAGTTTTAAAAAAACACCAAAATTTGGTTGGCAATGATGGTGCCAAAGAGCATTAAAGAAAAGGATTCTGGTGGCCTTCAAGACATAGTTGTGGAGGGCATTTGCAAGCCTGCAAGCCTCTCTCCGAGAAGGATAAAGAATCATATAGTCATAGGATGGTTTGGTTGGAAATGATCATCTAGTTCCAGCTCCCCTGCCATGGGCAAGGACACCTTCCACTAGATCAGGTTGCTCAAAGTTCAATCCAGCCTGGCCTTGAATGCTTCCAGGGATGGAGCATCCACAACTTCTCTGGCAACCTGTGCCAGGGCCACATCACCCTCACAGTAAAGACTTCCTTCCTAATATCTAATCTAAACCTACCCTGTTTCAGTTTAAGGCCATTCTCCCTTGTCCTAGCACTACATGCCCTTGTAAAAAGTTCTTTTCCAGGTCTCCTGAGCCCCCTTTTAGGTACTGGAAGGCAGGTATAAGGTCTCCCCAGGGATTTCTCCAGACTGAATATTCCCACCTTCCTCAGCCTGTCTTTGTAAGAGTGGTGCTCCAACCCTCTGGTCATCTTTGTGGCCCTCTTCTCACTTTGACAGGTCCACGTTCTTCCTGTGTTAGGGGCCACAGAGCTTGGAGACCCATTCTGTCACACAGTGCCTTCCCCAGCCATGGCCCAGCACGCATGCCATTCTGGGCAGTACCAGTGCAGCAGCCAGGAGGAAACCAGTTATAAAGAGAAGACGAGCTGTGTTTTCTTTGGCAGCATACAAATTTCCTAAGTATGGTTGCTACAGAAGCAGCTGTCAGTTACCTCATGAGTTTGCCATGCAAAGTGGGTAAGAAGCTCAATCTTTATTTTGTGTCAGTGTCCTGAATAAACCATCCACCATTACTTATGGGATCCACAGGGAAGTAGGTTCAGAATCTGCACTGCCTGCCCATGGTGCCTCACCTTACCTCCTCTAGATTTAATCTAATTTAATCTCTCTTCTGCCCCTATTCACATGCTGCCATTCAGGCTTTCCCGGAGTACCTCATCAATGGAGAGTAAGTGCAGCACAGGATTTGGTCCTTTCACTTTAATTTTTATGGTTTGTTCTTATATAAACACATTTCAAGGAGTTTTACAAAAGCTGCATAATTCAAGACAGCTTTTGGCATGATGGAAAGAAGTGAAAAGAGAGGAGAAAAGATCCTTTCACTCTGATTTCAAAATGAAGGAGTAAAAAGTGTCCCAGACATCTGAGATGGGAAGGTCCAGAAAAGGCTTCTTAGCAGCCCCCTATCTACATAAACAGTGAGACAAATGAGCCAGTATGAAATGCTGTGAAAAGCCACAGTTGCCCCAGACTGTACTTTTCAGGGTCTCAGAGGCTGAAAAAACCCCACCACTTTTTCAACATAGAGCTTGTTGGGAATTTTTCACTTGGGCTGACCTTCCAGACAAGAAACAGTACTCTCTGCAAAAACCTACACTGGAAAGCACTGCTTTTGTTTAAAAAAACCCAAACAAACGAAACAAAAAAAAAAAAGACAAAAAAAGACAGTTTTTGTTTGGAAAAGTCTAATTAAATATTTCATTTGAGGTTATTTATTTAGCCAGTTAAAAGTTATTTAAAATCACTTGAAAAAATATAAGTACAAGGCACTGTAAGAAAACATTAAGGAGTGCACATTGTTGCTTAAATGTAACCATACAATGGTGACTGAGATGTGTTGTTGTATCTCCCCTGCTTTCCAGCTGCTGCCCTAGACAGGTGCAGGTGGCTGGTCTGCCATAGCCCTGTGTCTCACCTTGTCAGCCCTTTCGGGATGTCTTTGGAGCCTTTACAGCACCCCACTCTCCTCAGAGGCTGCAGCTGACCCAGACCATTTCTTCCTTGCCACCCTTTTTCAGGCCCAAAACTGAAACTCGTTCACCAACACATGTTCTGTGGAAGCCAAAGATGAAGTCACAGGAATCTGACATCCATCTGGCCCACTCACCTGCTGAGCAAACTGCTAGGTCTGGTTTGGGAGCCCTGTTTAACTTGTTCGAGCTCTGCCATGAGTATGACCTACAGAATTAGCCTTACATATATTTCGCCCAGTCTGGGTGGAAAATTCAGAGCAAAAGCAGATAGACACCTGGACAGAGTCCCACATCTTTGGGAGGGGTGAGGGAGAAGATTTCTGCAAGTTTTTTCTACTTGTGAAGAGATAGAGTATGTATTGTATCCATGTGCACGTTTCTTTTACAAATGTTCTTACATTAAGTAACTATAACCATCCATAATATAAACTCTAAACTCTAAATAACCCACCACATGGTATGAATCTATAGGTAAGTAAAATCAGAAATGGTTCAAATGAAATCTACCAGAACCAAAATTTCCTTTGTTTTTTTTTTTTTTCTTTTTTTTTTTCCGCTCCCTTTTTTGGCCTGTAATGGAAAATAGAAAATTCTACCCCTGGACTTTTTAAGTTTTCCAATTAAATTTCAGCATGACCATGGGACATTCAGCTGAGTGAAGATACAGAGGATTCATTGTAAAATGTCCAATAGTGCATTACAATTTCAAAAATGCATGAATGAAGATCTACACAGGAAAATTAACCACTTCCTCCAACTATTCAAAAAAATTATAGCATCTTGCCTATATGAACAGAACCAAAACATGCATATGTGTTTTACAATCCTGTTAACACATCTAATAGAATCTGATTCCATTTAGGCACATTGCCTTAATAGAATCATAGAACAAAAATGAGACATTGTGTTTTGTCTAAATTTCCACTCTAAGGAACTCAGTGCTCTTTGGTCAGGGACATACCTTAGCAGTGGCAATTTAATTGAATTATGATTTTTAAATGCTTACCTGTCGAAACCATATTACATTAAATTAACAGAGCAGCAAAAATAAAATTAAATCTGGGTTAATTTTCGTATTATAGTAGTGGGATGTTAATTTATAATGACATTAAAAAGCAAATCATCTACAGCAAACACCAAGAAGTCGTCAGTAATTGAGGAGGGTTTTTTCCTGTTGCAAGGACTATATTTTGAGGGACTTCCAGGGTCAGATATAGCTCTGATCTGGGAGGGGGCCTGCAGTGGAGCTACACAAATGCTCCCATGCTATGCTGCTCCTCTGGCTGGTGATAATGTTAACAGCACAGCCGTATCATCCTCACCTTCCCTTGTAAGCCCATCCCTGACTTCTGCCATCAGTTTGACAGTTGTGTTTTGGGGTTTTTTTTCCCTTCTCTTTTTCTTTTCTATTCACTTTCTTCAATCTGTCTACAGAAATTGCACATTTGATTGTCACACATCTGATTGAAAAATACAATGTGAAAACAGATAATACTGTATTTGTGGAAGGGCTGGCATGCACTCCCACGGATCTAAGCCCAATCCTGCAAACTGCAGGCTCTTACCTAAGATGCAAAGCCATACTGAACTTAATAGCAGTTCATGACAATGTTTGCAAAATAAGAGCATGCACTGCACAGGCCCCTCTTTCTAGAGAAATTAGTTTTGTATTTATAGCCTTTCTAATAGTCTCCATTTTTACCTTTGGAAGAAAAACAAAAACAAAACCCAAAGTTCAGTATTTTAAGCAAATCTCTAAGGAAACTCCCAACTAAATTATGCAAACCATCAAGTTTATGGCTATGGCTGTTAAACTCAGTTGCTGTCTAATTGTATTAGTGCTTTAGCTTGAGCTGTAGGAAAGGGACTGAGCCATAATATAATTGGATTAAAAATATAGTGTGCCCCATGTAGAGACCCTGGTCCTCTCCAAGACTAGATGATAGAGGGATTTGGATGGAAGCGAACAGGCTGTCATCACTTCTTCCTATACTGAAAAGCTAACTGCACATATAAGATTTTTCTTCCAGACTGACCCTATTTTTGCCTCACGACTTCATCATGGATTCTTCCAGCCTTTTGTAAAAGGTACAGCCTTCCTTCTTCTCTAATTAGGCAACGGTGAGCCACAGGAGTTTAGGGACTGTCTTTTCTGAAACTTCAGCAGCATGGGTTGGTCAACATCCACACCCTATATGTAGATACCAGCATGGCCCTAGCTGCAGGGTCTGTGATATGTTCCTGGCAGCGACATCCACCACTACTCCAAGAAAAAACTGGGGGTCGTTTGAAAAGCACCTTAAGCTAAAGGGAAGTCAGGGCATCATCTGAAAGTTGGAACAGATATAATCTTCAGTTTCTATTAATCTGGACCCTGGCAAAAGGTCTGACTAGATTAGGAGTGTCCATTTAGCAGGCACCAATGGGCTTTAGTCTACACTGCATGGGGCAAGACTTCTCCCAAGCAAATTGCATCCATGCCACCTTGGCTCAGGATTTCCTGCAGGCCTCATGTTGGACATCTTGCCCTCAGGTGTCAGCATTATTCTGTGTAACCTTTTCGGCTGAACTTTTCCAAAAAAGTGCAGGCCAAGCCTGCAAGGCCACCAGTGATGTTTTTACAGCAAGACTGTGAGGTCCACGTTTCATGCCCTGGACTGTGGCATAAA
The DNA here is from genome assembly GCA_013398055.1 of Ifrita kowaldi. Taxonomy (NCBI): domain Eukaryota; kingdom Metazoa; phylum Chordata; class Aves; order Passeriformes; family Cinclosomatidae; genus Ifrita; species Ifrita kowaldi. Next base: position 24,799 of record VZRS01002381.1, read on the forward strand.
AGCATATGGGGGAGTTTGACAATGAAAAGTCTGCTAAAATAGTATTAAGGAGTGGTATAAGATGGAGAGAAGCAAAGCTGGCACAGGCTTGACTAAAACCTGTGATTGGGCACTATCTTGGACAGAGCTATTTGGGGTCCCAAGAAAAGTCAGGGAGAAAATAAACCAGTAAGCAGTGTGGATAAATAAAGGATCCAGTACTGGAACTCATTCCTGGTCCTCCATTCCTTAGCACCACAGAAATACTCCGAAGTGGCATTGCATAGCTGTGGCTGCTGCCTGCAATTAATATCTGCAGGCAAGGACAGCCTGCCTATAAGTCACACTGGGCCAAATGTTCCACATCGCTGCTAGATTTAAGTTGTGCTGCTTGTACACAGGCATGAAGAGAGTTTATACTACCCACCGAGTGCCCTGTGCTGCCCTCCCAGCTCAGAGAGGTTCTCCAGCAGCAGGAGCAGGGGCAGAGGACAACAGCAATTCAGCATTTAACTCAGCTGAAACTGTGATTGCAAATAGGGGTGGGTAGTTATCCACCAGGCACCCACTGGTCCATATTCCCCAAGGGCAGAAGTTCAGGCTTGCATCCACCTTCTTGCTTCCGGACTGCCTGCAGCGAGTCCAGATCCCCCCGTTTCTGGCATGAGGGCTTGGCAGCAGGTGTGCCACAACTCTCATGTACCTGGCTGAGCACCTGAGTAGCTGTTGGTGGGTTGATGATCAGGACAGCACTAAGGTCAGAGGGATGGGTGTGACAGGATTCAGGAACCTGATGTGTACATCCTGAGCTATAATAATCCTTGAACCCATTTCTGCGGGTTGAAGCAACCTGAGCATTTGTGCACTCACTGCCGATGGCTTTGCTTTTCTGCTGTCTTCCATTTCTTTCACATATGGCTTTCTGAAAGGACTGAATAAAATGAACTGTATTACAGTTTTATTAAATAACTTTGGTTTATGTTAGTACACACCTCCGGATTGCCAGCATATGTCCCATTTCTGGGTATTTTTAAGCTGGAGTGGACAAGGCTCTGAAAAATACACATGGGAAACCATCAGAGTTAGCAGAAATCTTCCTGTGAAAAATAGTGACACTGAGTGCTATCAAAACCAGCCTAAAACGCCTCTCAAAAGATCCATGATTTTACCTCAATGGCTTAAAGAAATCTTTCCCATTTAAATGTTGTCTAATTCTGTAAATGAGCTATATTATTCATCTTAGGTCTGACAGATAAAAAAAATTGTACATATGAATTTAATCCCTCAGGTTTACAACCTTAGAACTCAGGCAGGAGAGTCACAAATCCATGTGGACATCTGAGTGCTGACTTTTGCATTCAGATTTCTGATTTAGTTGAAAAAGATATAAAAAACTTGTGTAGCCAAGCAGCTCCCTATTGGCTACACATCTGTACAGGCTCAAGAGCATCGTATATTTCTGCAAAGATCTGGAATAAATTGTGCTCAATGGATTGGCCCCTTGCATGCTTGTTTCAAACAGGAGACTTGGATGAACTCATGTATCGTGGGAGCATCAATGGCAAAACAATACCTCTCTGGTCAACTCTAGTGGGGGCTGCCATCATAAATGTGGAAGGTGGGTAGATGTGGAAATAAATAATTTTGGGGAGATGGAAATGTACTTACAGATCAATATCAGTGAATGCAAGCTACATTCAGCTTCTCAGGCATTACTTTTACATTTTGAAAACTCCACAATGACTCTGAGGAAAAGTACTTTCTGTGATTGGGATTCGTCTACTTAAACTCAGCCACCTAGGAAAAAGGTACCTACTCAGAGCCACCCATCTATAAACATCCTCTATAGGGAGTTCTGTGACAGTCTGACAACGCAATATGTCCCCATGTGAGATTGCCTCTTTTTCCATTGACAAAAGGGAAAATATACATGACTCCATTTAGAGTGGTGCACTAAAGTTTTATCCAGCTAAAATTAGGAATCCACTGATGAATGTGTACTCAGTTGGCCCCTTACCCAGCCCACATGCATAAGGGGCAAGTGTACAATACTGACAGCAGATTTGTTAATGTTTTTGTTTATGTAACTTCATCCACACCCCACTCTGAAGTCCTGACTCAGCCCCTTTTGTTATACAAACAATGTCTTATCCTTTTTATTCACCTGACCTGACCTTGTTTCTTTAACAGTAGGATATTTGTCTGCCATTCTTGTCCGGTGAACATAAACAGCTCTCTGTTTGCAGTCATTAACTCTTAACCAAGAGGCAGCCTCTCGTTCAGCTGCTCAGCTGAGCATTCACTCATAGAAACTGCTCACGTGTTGTTGTGCAGATCTCAAGCATGAAAGTTTGGTTTTCTTTCATGACTGGGATTTTTCGAGAGCAGGTAAAAACTGTGCACAGATTTATGATTTCTGCTGTTCACCCAGCCTAATTTTTGGCTCTGCTTCAACCTCTTTCTCTTCCTGTTTTCCCAAGAACATTTCCCCTTTGAAAGCCAACTTCATTAATGCAAAATTCAAAATTTTTCAGAGACTCCCTCCCACCTTTTTACCCAGCTCATATCCTCACTAGGAGACTTACAGGTCTGTCCCTACTAAGCCAGTCTCCTTTCCAGGCCCCTCTGGTCAGAGTCAGTTCCTCCTCCACCATCTGATATCCTGTGTTCAGCACAAGCTCAAGTCTCTCAGGTCTTTTAAGCTCAGTTTCCTCCCTCTGGACTCTTTGCTGAATTTAGGTGACCCATAATGTTTCCCAGAGGGTCCAATTATGAGTCACTTGCTCTTAACATGTGAAACATCCTTCAGCACATCTGCAAAGTGAACTGTGGCTAACACAGGTGAGACTGAGCCTGTAGCAACTCCCTTCCATGCCAAATAATGTGTATTTAGACTTCCAGAAAAATGTGAACTATTCTCACGGCCCCTCTTCTAAAGACACAGAATTATATTTATTTGTGGTTTTTAAGAAATAAATACCTAGTCCCACTTATTACTGGCTAATATTAATATTTCTACTCTTAGGTTAGTTGTGGTGACAGCCTGATGAACACTGTAAATTGGCAAAAGTATTGCTAAGGAAAGAAATCTCTGATATTCCATCATTTGTTCATGCCTCACAGCATTCCTCCCTATGCTAGCACAGCAGCCTCCATGTCTGCAAAATTAGCTTTTCTGGGGAGGGAATCCATCTGAAGTGTTTTTGCTGGGAAGGTTTAAACCTAGATCAGCTTCTCACTCCAGTTCTCTGCACAACTACGACGGAGGAGGTGACGCACAAGCAAGAATGCGAGGTCAGACTGGGAGAAGGTAAGGCTGTGTCTTTCAGCATCAATGCCCCTTTATACTGACTTTCAGTGACCATTGAATTGCAGCTTCCACTAGTTTACCTGATGTTGCATCTAAGGAAAATTACAGCTCTTTCAGAGACACAGAAAATTTTTAAAAATAACAACCTTTTATGGTGGAAACTGTTCTGAGAACAAAACAGTCACCTCAGGTAATTTCATTTTCTTCAATTCCTGTCAGATTTTACACCCTAAATTTTATGTGGAACTCTTAATGGTTCAAAATTTTAAAAAAAAAAAAGTTTCTGTGACTTATGAACCATCAGTTAGTCATTAAAAAAAGTGTATACAGCGTATGAAACAGTTAATGCAGAATGATAAAGCTGTACTTCACTCATCCAGGAAAAATAACTACTCCAACATCAACATGTTTACCACTGGGCTGGAGGGAAGACAACACCCCTAGGTGTACTCTAAAGAATAAAGTTATTTTCACTTGCAGGAATTTTCATTACTTTTACCCTCACAAATACAGTACAGATGTGGATATTAGGAGAAAGCATCCGAAAAGCCATAAAACTGCTACTCATTTTATCATGTACTTATAGTCTCTGTATGATTACACTGTCTTTAGCTACAGCAGTGCATTAGTCAGCTGTGCTCAGCACTGACACACCACAGATGAACCACTCTGTGCGCTGCTCCTGTGGTGCTCTAAAGCTGATAAAACTCAGCAGCTGTTATTTTCGCTGGCTTGTGCAGCACATAGTGGGTGTTCTGGTCACTTTATAAATATCACCTTTACACTTCCAAATGCTTATAAGCACATTTGTTTCTAACTGAGTATCTCCACTTAGGTGCAATGTGTATTTAGTTGGTGTTATATAAAAAGGTCAGTTCTGAGGGCAAAATGTCTCCCCAGAATGACACATACGAGACTGAAAATATTTTTGTGTTTGTATCCTAGAAACATACACCTAAGTCTGGGCAAGTGTTCCCCACAGGAAGAGCCACAGTGGTGGAAGAGGCTGCAGCACCCAGCTGCTGTGCCTGGCCCTTGGCTGCAGAGTCCAGACCCCAGAGCTGAGCCAGCAGAGCCAGCCATGTGGGCTGTCTGCACCACGCCAGTGCAAATCCACCCATGCTAATTCAGTTGTTCATGGCTTTGTGAGTGTGCTGGGCTGACTCCATGCTTTCAGGAGAGGGGACAATCCCAGCTGGCCCTCTGAGGGGACACTGACCTGTAGCAGGAGAATGGGAAGAAGCTGGAAAGGAGCATTAAGAAAAAAACATTTGCAAGGCGCTGTCTGCCAAGGAGAAGGACTGGCTATTGACTTGTCCCTTTCAGTACAGGACAGATGTGCTATAAGGGAGCCACGTTGAAAGCAAACATAAGGAAGTGATTCTTCAAGTAGCCAGTGGGCATGACTTTGTTTCCAAAAGACATTGTGTCTGCACAGGTTTAAAGGGACAGTGGACAAGCACTTGGAAAGGGATCTACTATGGGTTACTAAACAGAAGAATCTGTCACAGGCACAAAAAAAATGCCTCTAGTTGAGAAAGGTCAGAGACCGTGGAAACACTTTACAGCTTCCTTGCCTCTTCTCATTCATCGACAAGCATCCCAATGAGGACACTGTTTTTCCTTTTTCCCTGGGGGAGACCACAAATGTGGTCCCCCATTGCCACAATTCAGGGAGATGAGTTGCCTGTTTTGGAGACAGCTGCAAGATGAGTGCAAAGCGATGAGCCTCACTCAGGGAAAACACTGGGTGTATCCTCTGTTACGCTGGGAGTCAAAATGTGGGCTTGAGTTACTCAGATCTAAACCATCACAGCTGTCAACATCCAGCCAAAGCCATGGACAAGTAAATGGCAGAAATTATGTCTGTGCTCAAAACCGTGTTCCTGAAAGCCTCCGCTTGTTTTTCCATAAGCGTTTTACTGGGTCTCTGAAATTCTCTGGAGCATCTGTAATTGTTCAGCACCTGGCTTATGCCTAAGCTCCGTTAATATCCACTGGGCAGGTACTTCTCTGGACAAATACCTAGAGGCTTATCTCCGTGGGCAGTTGCACAGCAGCAAAGCAATCCCCAGCACCTCCATGCTGGGCAGCAGGAGTTTCCACCCTCCTTTGTATAATAACGGGGAAGAGGAAGAGGAAGGAGAAGGGGAAGGGGAAGAATTAGGACAACCTAATCAAGTTCAAATTAGAACAGCAGAATTCTGGGAAGACATGTAGCGCATTTCCTGAAAACATAGTCTCTCCTGAGCATAAGCACTCCCTAAGGTCCTGCTCCCCCGGGGTGCACAGCAGCAAAGCAATCCCCAGCACCTCCATGCTGGGCAGCAGGAGTTTCCACCCTCCTTTGTATAATAACGGGGAAGAGGAAGAGGAAGGAGAAGGGGAAGGGGAAGAATTAGGACAACCTAATCAAGTTCAAATTAGAACAGCAGAATTCTGGGAAGACATGTAGCGCATTTCCTGAAAACATAGTCTCTCCTGAGCATAAGCACTCCCTAAGGTCCTGCTCCCCCGGGGCCATGCCACTAGCACTGCAATGTGCAAAGATCAACAGCAGCAACCAACAGCAGTGCAGAACCCAAATTTCTGCTAAATACTACTATCACCAGCTGCAGACAAAGTCTTACTGACTCACAGCCGCTGGAGCTTTTTTTGAAATTAGTATCAGGTTGGACTGGGCTTTTGGAGCTAACTGCTACAAAATCTCAGCCTCCCCTTCCCCCCTCGCAGTCCAGACACTCAAGGGCAGGGAGTGCATCCCAAATCCACGCCACCAAACGCTCCAGCATTATGTCTGCAAGGCCTCATAGTCCCGGATACCTTCAGTGTGTGCCAACTCAAACAAGAAACAGCAAGCACGGCGCAGGTGGGGGAAATGGGCTCCTCCCCATGCGCCAATGGAAAAGGAGTGGCACACGGCACCAGCCCGGCAGCCCCTCCTTGTCCGAGAGGCACAGAGCGGGGAGGGCAGACTGCTGCAGGTGCAGGAAAGACACGGAGTTTGAGTCTCCCTGCAGATTTCCTATGTTCCTTCCAAAGTCACAGTATTTTAATTGATATTTCTTTTGAGAATT
>VZRS01002382.1:0-86607 GCA_013398055.1 Ifrita kowaldi
ATAGCATCTATTTATCACATACAGAAATTACGCTACACTTGCTGCGAGTTGTTATGTGTAGAAATACTTCCAATGATTCTCAGTGATTTACACTGATAGAATGTGTGTTTTCAACCAGAGTTAACAAGTTCATGGACCGTGAGGGCCGCAGGCCTCGAATCCTCGTTGCCAAGATGGGTCAGGATGGCCACGACAGAGGAGCCAAAGTCATTGCTACAGGATTCGCAGACATCGGCTTTGACGTGGACATAGGTCCCCTCTTCCAGGTAGGACTGAGCGGCACCCAGAGCATTCCCGATGCATCCCCTTCTCCCTGGAATGAGTGCTCAGCCCCCGGGCTGGGGCTGTGCCGTGTCCCACGCCCTGTTTGCCTGCAGACCCCTCGGGAGGTGGCGCAGCAGGCGGTGGATGCTGACGTGCACTGTGTCGGGGTGAGCACGCTTGCCGCGGGGCACAAAACCCTGGTGCCTGAACTCATCAAGGAGCTCAACGCCCTGGGCCGGCCCGACATCCTGGTCATGTGTGGAGGAGTCATCCCCCCTCAGGTACGGGGTAGCAGCATTTCCATCGAGCTAAGAGACTGATTTATCTCTTGTCTGTGCTGTTTGAGCTGTTTGCTCTATTCTGTAATGTCAGAGCGTTGAAGGCTCCTCTGTACAGTCACCAGGGCCAGCACAGATCTGCAAGGTGGGGTCCCCCTATCTGATTTTTTGTACACCATGCCCTGGTTTAACTTAGAGTGTTTGTGGGATGGAGTATGCAGCTGCGTTGTGAAATGATGAGCCTCAGGGAGATGTTTTTTATGCTCTGTTGTTTCCCATCATGAGTCTTTGCATATCACTGGTACAGGCTGGCTTCTGTCTTAAGAGACTGTATGATTTCCAGCAATAGCTGGGAAGAGGCACAGCCAGAGACTAAGGCCTCTGGCAGGTCCCATCACCTGTAGGCTGCACATCTCACTCCCTGTTCAGCCTTTCCTCACCTTCCCCATCATCAGGCAGGTGTTGCCTCTCATTCCCTCTGCTTTCTCCTAAACTGTTGAGCAGTTTGTTGGGTTCCCTTTCAGTCAGATCTGTGCTTTCATCTTTAAATTTTCCTTAACTCATCCACAATTTGCCTGTTTGTATCACCTTTAGGGTCACCCTCTGTCTCAAATGGTTTGAATTGATTTTGCACATAAATCTCCCATTATTCCCTTTTTCCACACCTCTCCCTTTTCTAGGCAGTTAAGTAAGTATTCAAGAATGGCAGACTTCTAAATTGAACAAACAAAATCCATAGTATTCTAGAAGACAATTTGTGTTCTGTCCAGTGTCTCTCAATGGGAGGCTACTACCATATGGTTGGAAAAGGTATAATATATCCTATATAGAAGAAAGAGAATACAGAACTGCTTTCTAAATATTTTTGAAATTTCAGGACAGTCATAAAATTAGATTAACTCTAGATTGCAAGAGACCACTGGCAGTCATCTGCTCCAAGCCCTTGTTTAAAGTAGTATTTTCAAAACTGTTAGATCAAATTTAGATTAGGTTATTCAGGGTCACATCTAGTTGACTTTTGAATACTTTCCAAAGATTGACAGTAGTCTGATTCTAAAGAAATAAACTTGGATATTTTTTAGTATTTCTTTTCTACCTCCTAACTTCCACACTTTTCCCATTTCCTTGAAGCTGTGCTGCCTCTCTCTGGGATTTGGTGCTTTCTCAGGCCCAGCATAGAGGACAGAGCATGCATCAGTTATAAATCAATTATCAATTGTCTGTTTCTGTTAACTATAGATCTTAAATCTCTTTTCCAACAGGATTATGACTTCCTGTATGAAGCCGGCGTTGCCAATGTATTTGGGCCAGGGACTCGTATTCCGAAAGCAGCTGTGCAAGTGTTGGATGATATTGAGAAGTGCCTGGAGAAGAGGCAGCAATCCATGTGACTCTGAAATGTCACAACTCAGCAGCCTTACACTGACCACTTGATTGTCAGCAAGAGATGGCCAACCACAAACCTCTGCTCCCACTGCCCCCTGGCCTCATGTTTTGTGCTTTCTAAGAAAGTTCTAAACTCTCTGCTTGTTCTATTTGAGGATTATTTATATAGGTACCCACAAGAAAATTTTATCTCTAGAACTATGACTTCAGGAAGTGAAGGGAATTCAAATAAGTGTGTTTGGGGTTTTTTTTCCAGATATACTGATAAATGAAATAACTGCTGCAGCTCTTTGGTTGGTCTCTTTTGCCTGATCTCTTTTGCATGCAGAGAACTTGTTTTGAATTTTTTTGGCAGTTATAGTAGACCTAGAAGTCTTCAGGCAAGATCACTTGTTCAGCAGAGATGTGATTGAATCCAGCAGCACTTTGATTTGAGAAATGGTGGCTCAGCATACAGGGAAGGGCAGTGATGGGCACAGAGCACAGTTGCTCCTATACAGCTACTGCCATGTACAGCATTTGTATCTTATTAAGCCATGAAATTCAAAAATTATGGTTTATCTACCTATAGGTTTATAAAGAGAGTTAAGTTGTGGCTGCCCCATCCCTGGAAGTATCCAAGGCCAGGTTGGACAGGGCTTGGAGCAACCTGGGATAGTGGAAGGTGTCCCTGCCCATGGCAGGGGGTTGGAACGAGATGGTCTTTCATGTCTCTTCCAACCCAAACCACTCTGTGATTCTGTGTTTCTGTGATTCTATGAAGTTGTTCATCAAACAGTTTGTGTTTTACATTCATGAGCAGCAAAACTCTCTCTGTTATGTGCATGAGAGAAGAACCCAAGACAAAGTTTAAGTGATTTTTCCAGTTGCACATTATTGCTGACAAAGTAAGGGGGTGGAATCCAAGCCTTTGCAGTGTTATCCTCATGTTCTTAACTTCTGGAATAATGACCTCTCTCAAATAATTGATCTTTGTTCTGAAGTGAGTCACATTTAATTTTACAGATGGAAAACTGACCATTAACAGAAATTTTCTATAAAAATTCTGTAAGTTATTCTTATCCCTTAATAGGCAGAAACTCCCTAGAAGCTTGTTCAAAGTAAGGCATTGAATTCCAATTTCTTTTAGTACAAATTAGAGTTTTAGTTGTGTTATCTAATTTTTTATTATATCATCCAGGTAGGAAGCTCCATTCATCCTCAATGCAAAGAAAGAAGTCAAAGGTGGCTTGCTCAGGTTGGGTGTCTGCATTGTAAACTTCCTCAGCGTGATGAGAAAACTAATGTGTGAGAGGTCTGATTTGTTGGACTTTTTGGATTAAATATTTGTTTGTATTGGAGTTTTTAGATTAAATGTTTGTATTGAGGTGGTTGCACTGGTGATTGCAAACATGAGGTGCCCAGACTCACTCCTGAACTCAGTGTTTGCATCCTGCTTCCATCTCTGAAAAGACAGCACAGTCCAGGGCTGGGTAGGAAACACCATGGAATTAGAATCATAATTTGACCATAAATTACCTTCTCAAAACTTAAACAACCAAACATACTAGTTCCCTGACAGTAATGCTATATTTGCTTTCCTGGTTCTTTGGTCAAGGGCAGCGCTGCCTTTTAAATTTACCATAAATAACATAAAACCATCTAAAATTCAGAGTTTCTACTGGGAAAGTTAAGATTTGCTTCTTACTGAGTCTGAAAAATGAAAAATCATACTTGATACACAAACACCTGGACTTTGATTTTTAAAAATTAAGTACATAAACAGTTAATAATAATCAGGCTATTAAAGCATTGTACTTAAACATGAACAGTAAACATCTTTGGGGCTTACAGAGTTTTTTCTGCTGTAGAGTGGCATATTTTTCATGTCACATACATTTTAAAAGCATTTTCAAATGGATGTGGACCTGTTCTGCTCCTAAATTTCTCACAGTGGAAGCTTCAATTGCATTACATTTTTATCATGGATGTCACTGTTCCAGTCACTGATCTGCAAGCAGCAGATGGGAATATTTATTTTACTCTTTATTTTGCACATCAAGAAATTGAGCAAGTAAAAGCAAAATCTCTGAGGAGGTTATTGAAATACAGCCTCATTTACCTGTCAGGTTATTTTTGAAAATGAAAAAATACTGATAGTTGACTTTTACAGGAAGAAACTTCCTGTATTCCTGTAAAGCTCCATAAAGCTCTCCTGCCTCTTCCCTACTTCCCATATATTTTTTTTCAGCTTCCACATGCTCCCCTCTCTGTCACTGGTGTTTTCTCCTGCTCCCCCCACTTCCTCTTCTCTGATTTTCCAGTCCACGGGCTGTTGTTTTTCAGAGGATGCTTCACCTTACCACACTTGGGAGAGAAGGCTGAGCTCGTTCCATATGGACCATCTGTGAGTGACAACCCAGGACAAGATAATGTCCTGGAGGCCAACTTAATTTAGGAATTTTTCACAAATTTTTAAAAATCAAGCTAGTTTAATCTAGTGGAATATTTATGAGAGTTGGCAACACTGTCAGTGCAGGATTTCATGGGATTTCCTTATTGTTTCCTAACCCCCGATTTAGGAATTAATTTGGGCCTTAATCTGTGTTGCAGCTCCTGCCTCATTTTCTGTGCTTTTGTTACCCAGACTCTGCCGTAACTGGAATTCTCAGAGCCACAGAACTCTTTAAACCTATTTGTAACCCTACACTTGACCTTAGCCATAATTTATAGAATTAAAATAATTATTCGGGTTTGAGAGTAACAAAAGTTTTCAAGAGCTCAGAGTCCATTTGCTGTTGGTTTAGGTTGTTTAAAATCTGGGCCAAATCTGCTGGTGCCTTAACTCTTCTTGTTTTCACCAAGCCTAGTGCTAAGGTTTGGTGAAGATTCCACTTGGAAGGTGTCCCTGCCCATGGCAGGGACATGATGAGTCCATGGTGGGACTGGATGAGCTTCAAGTACCTCCCAGCCCAAAGTATCCTGTGATTCTGTGTGGTCAGGGGAAGCTAGAACTGCTGCAGCTGCCAAGCCATATTTTGTAAAACATTTCAAATCCTAAATATAGGTGTTTATGTCCTTTAAAATCATGAACAGTAAGTCTGAGAGAGAGATATTTAAGCTGTAGGAGCTCATCATTCCCACCTCAGAACCTCTTTGGTTAAACCTGGTGTTATGGTTGTGCTGAATCAGCAAACTCTGTTCTCAGTTGCAGTCATGTCAGTGCCCCAGCCAGGGGGGAATCTGGGATCTCAGGAGCTTCCCATGGAAGCCATGAGAGCCAGGACTGCATCTGCAGGGTGACACTGCTAGGAAGGTTACCTGGGGAATGCCTTGTGTCATCCTATACAGAGAAAGGGTGGTAAAGCACTGGGACAGGCTGCCCAGGGAAGTGATGGAGTCACCATCCCTGGAAGTGTCCAGAAAATGTGTGGCTGTGGCACTTGAGCACGTGGTTTAGTGGTGAACATGGTGGTGGTGCTGGGCTGATGGTTGGACTTGATTTTAAAGGTCTTTTCCAACCTTAACAATTACAATCCTAAAATGCTCCGACAGCTTCCGCAACAGAAGAGCTGTTGTACCTCAGCCAGCAACAGCCCAAGTGCAGAGTTCCTCCTGCTGAGAGCTTCCTTCCCTTCCCACTGTGCCATTTGGGATACACAGAAGGCATCCTTCACTGACTGCCACATTCCCACCAAACCCCATCCGACCAAGGCTGCTCAGCTCCTTGGACTTGTTTGGAGGAGTTGGAGCCACACCTCTGAAAGAGCAAGGAGCCAGAGATCTCTACATCATTTTGGGAGCAGTCACATTCTCACCTTTTCCTGGCAGTGAACATTTCTTGCTCCCCATATGGTTTTCAGTCTGTATTGCTGGAAAACTACACACTCAGCTGTGTTTATTTGGTAACACTGTGTGCAACCTATGGTTTTCTCTGATGGCTTTCGACTGGTAGAGCCAAGAGTTGGCAGATAGATTGCATTAAAAAATCAAAAGTATAGGAAAAAAACCCCACAAAAATAATAAATCTCCTTTTACCTGAAAATAAGTTTAATTTACATGATTTTATGTTTGGTACATAAATCTATTCCCTCTAAAGTGGAATTTCTTGGGGAAAAAATAGATTTTTTTCCTTTTTTTGCTGTGAGGCTTAAAGACAATATTTGAGAGTTGCTTAAAAAGATATACTTAAACCTGTACTGACATAAGATATGCAGTGACAACCTCATTCGTTGCATCTCTGCTCCTTTGGACCTGGGAGCGAGGCCAGGTTTGACCTGTGCTGTGAACTCCTGGCTGCATTTCAGGGAGCTGCAGCTGCCGGGTTCTCCACCCTGGCCGCCGCAGAGAGACGGACGTTGTCCCTCCCGCTCCACATGGTGGACACGGGATGCTCCACGGAGTTGTCGGAGCTGAAGTAGTGAACCCTCCAGCCACAGCAGCACTGCAGCTTCCTAACCTCGCAGCGGAAAGTCTTGCTGAAGACGTAGTAAATGAAAGGGTTGTAGGCTGTGGAGGACTTGGCAAACAGGCAGGGCAGCAGCGTCACCACGGGCTGCAGGGAGTCGCTGGAGTTAAAGATGGACCAGAAGCTGGCGGCTGCATAGGGAGTCCAGGAGCTCAGGAAGCCCACTGAGATGAGCACGGCCATCTGCAAGGGAACACAGGGCGGCTGTTTGCAGCTGGCATGGACAGGGTTGGATATTCTGGCACATGAGGTGTGGGTGGGACCACACCTGAACCTGCAACACCTGAAGCTGTGCTTGCTGGGCCCTCATGACAAGAGAGACATTGAGGGGCTGGAGCGTGTCCAGAGAAGGGAACGGAGCTGGGGAAGCGTCTGGGGCACAAGTCTGGTGAGGAGCAGCTGAGGGAGCTGGGGGTCTCAGCCTGGAGAAAAGGAGGCTCAGGGGGGAACCTTCTGGCTCTGCACAACTCCCTGACAGGAGGGCACAGCCAGGTGGGGATCGGGCTCTGCTTCCAGTTTAAAAATGAAAGGACAAGAGGAAATGTCTTCAGGTTGCACCAGCGATGCCTGAGATGGCCACCTAAAAACAGAGACTAGACAAGAATAAGGGAATAAAGGTAGGTATTTATTTGAAGGGCTTTCAAAGGTACACCTTGGGCAGGCCAAAGGCTACACCTAAAATGGACCCCGGGTCACGAGTTCTTCACACTTTTATAAGTTTGGTTCATTTGCATATTAGGGTTAATTGTCCAATTATAACTTCAGTTCATTATGTAATTACCCCAAGTTTGCCCCCCCGCCCCCTTCAGAGGCTCTTAGTTTACACATTTTGGAGCCTGGTGTCCTTGAGGTGGAAACCTAGAGAGGTTTGTTATGTCTAACCAGCATAAGAGAACAGCAGCTGACAGGCCACAAGAAACTTCAGAGTTACACACTAGGCAGTGCAGGATTTGAAAAACAAAAAAGTTAAAACCTAAGGCATCACCAGGGGACGTTTAGATTGGTTATTAGGAAGCATGTCTTCACTAGAAGGGTTGTCAGTCATTGGGATAGGCTGCCCAGGGCAGTGGTGGATTCACTATCCCTAGCAGTATTAAAAAAAAAGTGTAGCTGTGGTGATTAGGGGCACGGTTAAGTGGTGGACCTGTCAGTGCTGAATTAATGGTTGGACTTGATGATCTTAAAGACCTTTTCCAACCTTAATGATTCAGTGAGTTTATGAATGGCCTCTAGAAAGCTTGGATCAATTCTGCTTTTCCACAAGAAATGCACAACTGAAGTGCATATCTGAAAAAAAAGTTAATAAAAATAATAGTAATAATAATAATAAAATAACATTTAATATTTATGTATTAAAATCCTGTTTCCGTACAGAATTCCTGTGTAGCTCTCTGTAATTCCATGATTCTGTGAGCTGTGCATGAGCAGAGCCAGCTCTGTACCAGCTCCCGATTACTGCACACTCTTCCCATCACAGGGATAACTCACCAGGGTCAGCTTCTTCTCCAGCTTGGCCGCATTAGGGATCCTGTCAATATTCTGGATCTCTTGGTATGCTTTATGAACCTTCCAGGCAATCCCCAAGTAACAGGCAACGATGGTGAGTGCAGGCAGGACTGTGCACAGGAGGAACATGCTCAGGACGAACGAAAAGCCATTGGGGGAGTTGTGGAACTTGCTCCAGGCTATGGTACAAGAGATGCCAAAGGGCTCAGGGCCGTAGTAGCCCCAGCCCAGCAAGGGCAGGATGGCCCAGAGCAAGGAGTAGAGCCAGATGAAAGCGATCAGGATGCAGACGGTGCTCTTGGTGATTTTGTTACCTGCAAGAAAGAGGAAGAGCAAGTGTAAATGGATCCCACCCCAGCCACATGGGGTTTTGCCATAACTTCTCCTCAACCAGAAGGATGGTGGCTACAGATACACCTGGGCTGCTGCTGCAGTTCCCTAACCTTTGGGCTTCTAGAGGAACAGTGTCAGTGGGGTGGGTGAGACCTGAACACAGCTCTCAGTACTCATCTAGAGCTTTGTAAGGCAGGAAGATTTACAAGATCAGTTTCACCTCAAATGTGCTGTGGTCCCAGCCCAGGAATGCCAGAAGAATATTCCTTCCTTTCAAATTCCAGTGTATCTGCTTGGATACAAGTAGGAAGGGAAGGAAGTCTGGTCCAGGAAAACATTTGTGTTCTCCATTCTCAGGTAATTTCAGTTGGCAAAACTGAGAAGTGAAAAACCTCACTGTTTAACAAAGAATTTAATCAGATCCTTCTGGGAACACCAGGATTTGATAATGCATTGAAATTGAGGCTTATTCTGCTGTTACTGACCTGATATTCCATGCCATATTCCACGAAGCACCTCCCTGAGCAGCCCGGCCCAAACACAGCACCACCAGGTGACCAGAGTGGTGATTCACTCACCATTGGATTTGGATGAGTTGGTGACGAGGAATCGGATCACGGCCATGGCACACAGGGTCATCATGCTGCAGACCCCGAACAGGAAACCCATCAGGGCATAGTAAACACAGGAGGCATCTCCCCCCAGCCAGGCGTGGTTCCAGGCGGAGGCGATGGCCAGCGGGTACATGCTGAGGGCCATCCCAATGTCTGCCACTGCCAAGTTCACTGTGAGCAGCTCGGGTGACTTCAGCAGGGAAGAGCGTTTCACAGCCGTGGCAAGGACAGCTGAATTCCCAAGGATTGTCAGGATGGCTGAAAGGGAAGGGTCAGCACAGACAAGAGTATCACACAGTTAACACACCTGTGAAACCCACTGCAAGTACATGAAGTGCCTGAGAGAGAGAGAGAGAGAGAGAGTGCCTACGAGAGAGCTGAGGAGGGACTTCTTGCAAGGTTATGTAGTGATAGGACAAGGGGGAATGGCTTCAAACTGAAAGAGAGCAGGTTTACATTAGATATGAAGGAGAAATTCTTCTCTGTGATGGTGGTGAGATCCTGGCAAAGTTGGCCCAGAGAAGCTGTGGCTGCTCCATCCCTGGAATTGTTCAAGGCCAGGCTGGATGGGGCTTGGAGCAACCTGGGATAGTGGAAGGTGTCCCTGCCCATGGCAGGGTTGGAATGTCCTGTCTCTGTTTGCCCATGCAAAAAGTCACTTTCTGTCTTTTTTATAAGCCCCCTTTAAGTACTGGAAGGCCACAATGAGGTCTCGCTGTAGCCTTTTCCAGGGAGAACCCCCAGCTCTCCCAGCCTGTCTCCAGAGCAAAGGGGCTGCAGCCCTCAGAGCATCTCTGTGGCCTCCTCTGGACCCACTCTAGCAGGTCCAGATATTTCTTGTGCTGAGAAAAAATATCCTCATTTCTCCTTCCTGCTGAAGTACTCCAGCTGTCCCACCTGCCTGTCCCCCCCTCTCATCTGGTGCCCTGCACTTCCCAAAGCCTCCCCTCTGTGTGACTTCTCTCATCTCGCACTGGAGCCCCAGCACTGACTCTGAGCTGCCTCAGTGCTGGGCATGTGCTGGCTGGGCAGCTCAGGGTCCTTGCTGATCCCTGAGAATTAGTGTGACTGTTCTGGTGGTCTCTGAGAGCAGTGGAACCTTGGGAATTGTTTAGGCAGGGGCGTGCAACAGGACCCAGAGCTTGCTTTGCAAAAGGACCTGTCAGACGTACATTATTCAGGCATCCCACAGGACTTCAAAGTGCTGGTGACAGCAGTGTCAGAAGTACATGCACCAAACAACTCATTTTCTCTCTTCTTTCAAGTGAACATGCTGCTGGAGCAGCATTTTGATCAAAGGTTTTCCTGTGAAGTTGTCCTCTAAAGTCAGATGTGAAAGAGGGAGACAGAAAAAGATTCTGTCATGCTCCCTTGTGGCTGTGAGTGCAGGAAGGTTGCACGGGCTCACAGGTACCACTTAAAGTGCCCACAGAGGGGTTAACAGAGGCATGTGCAGCAAAATGGAATAAATATATTGGCAAAAGTACAAAAAACCACAGAGGTGTCAAGAGAAGACTTAACCAAAATGGGGACACAAATTTGAGACCCCACGTCCCTCATTCATTCACTTCTGACCACACACGTTCACTTGCCACCTCTGGATGCACTTGAAGAGCTCCCCGAGCTCTCAGGATCTCTGTGGCTGCACACACAGGATGATGCCCACGGGGGCTTGGCCGTGTGCTTACAGAGCAACCCGTGGCTGGGTGGGCAGAGCACTCTCCACAGGCTGGGACATGGAATCATGGAATCATAGAAACCTTTGGGTTGGGAAAGACCTCTACAATCATTTGGTCCAACCATTCCCCAGCACTGACCAGGTCACCTCTAAACCACGTCCTCAAGTGCCACATCCACACAGCTTTTAAATCCTCCCAGGGATGGTGACTCCACCACTGCTCTGGGCAGCCTGTTCCAATGCATCACAACCCTTTCCATGAAGGAATGTTTTCTAATATCCAATCTAAACCTGCCCTGGTGCAACTTGAAGCCATTTCTTCTTGTCCTGTTACTTGTTATTTGGGAGAAGAGGCTGACCCCCACCTGGCTGCCCCCTCCTGTCAGGGACTTTTGCAGAGCCAGAAGGTTCCCCCTGAGCCTCATTTTCTGAGCCCCCCCCAGCTCCCTCAGCTGCTCCTCACCAGACTTGTGCTCCAGCACCTTTCCCAGCTCCATTCCCTTCTCTGGACTCACTCTAGCCCCTCATTCTGTTTCCTGCGGTGAGGTTCCCAAAATGGAACATCCGCAGGCTTCAGGAGGAAAATGAACTCAGTTCACTTTCTTCTGTAAGAGCCCAACAAGAGGTAGGAAGCAGCTCTGTCATCAGAGGTGACATCCAGGCCCAGCCTCTCTTTTACCTTGACAGAAGCTCTTCCCATCCATCCCACAGGACAGAACTGTCACTGTGGGGCAGTAATCAAATAGCTGGTGATGAGTGCTGCAGCCCATGCCCTGGCCTTGTTCCTAATAAAAACATCATTCCAGGGCACAAAACTGCAGCCCCAGTGAGGTGGCAGAGCTATGGATAAATACAATACCTGTTTCCAACTCAGCTTACTGCTTTATTTCTGAAAGTCCCTGCAGGATGCAGTGAACCTGGCTGCCACACAGGGCTCTGGATCCAATGCTGGAAGCTGCGCCTGGAGTTCCAGTGCCTAAAAGTGCTTTAGGAGAGGTGTGAGACTGCAGCATGGTGGCACACGAGCAAGGTCAGCAAGTGGAGTTCCAGCCTCCAGCCCTTTTTTGCTGCCCCTTCCCATTGCCTCAACTGCATCTATGCATTTACATTTCTCAGAAAAGGGACCTGGCACCCTGACTTGAAAAAGCCCTTGGTTGCTTTGTAAACAGGGATTTTCTCACCCTGAGTTGTGCTCTGCTGTGCAGAACAAGGGCAAATTTGAAGTGGCTAAAGCCCAGCACTGCTGCCCAGAGCCTCGGTATTAAAACTTCAAAATATAGGCTTGTCCTTGCTATCTCAGCCAGGGTTTGCACGTGAGCTGAAGGAAGGAATCTTAGCAAAAATTCAGGTGGGAAGCATGCCTAAACAAGTTCCACTCCTCTCCAAATCCACAAGGGTAGAAAACAAATGCCTGTGTACATGCAAGAAAGAGACAAAGAAGAAAATACTTAACTGAAGCCGTGGGCTGGCAGCTATCCCCACTTGTATTTAATTTTCAATCTGCCTGCAGCAGGGCAAACAGGCTGCTCCAAAACCCAGAACTGCTATCTGGAAACACTTTGCTGTTTTGCAACAGTTCATCCTACCAAGACACAGCAGAATGACACTTCCCCCCACCAAGGGTCAGCCCAGAGCTGCTTTCCCCTGACCAGTCCCATGGAGTGAGCTGCCCTGGTTCAGCTCTCAGGGCTGAGATGCCACAGGAAGTGGCTGACAGCTTATTTCAAATACTTGTGATGCCACAGAGGCAAATTTGTGCTGGCCATTCTTCAGCATCAAACAAAAGATTCCAGATCCAAGAGTGGAGATTAATCCTGGCTGCCA
Organism: Ifrita kowaldi; assembly: GCA_013398055.1. NCBI lineage: Eukaryota > Metazoa > Chordata > Aves > Passeriformes > Cinclosomatidae > Ifrita > Ifrita kowaldi. The sequence goes on from VZRS01002382.1 coordinate 12,331, forward strand.
ACCAACTCCAAGGCATGATGCAGGGGAACCTGTGGGGAAACCTTCGCTGTCATTTCCCTCCAGGTTCCTCTGCCTGACCACGGCACAGACAGGGAATCCCTGTATCCCTGTTCCCTGGCTCCAAGCAAACGAGCAGGCTGTGAACTCACCTATGATTAGAAGAAAGACCCCAGCTCCATAATCCACGACTGGGTGGAGTTTGGAAATGTACTGCTCCTCCATGGTCCCTTGTGGAGGTGGATGAAGGTTTTCAGTCAAAGGTGAAGATGCTGCAGGAGCAAAGAGCTCGCGCTCATGGTTTGCCTGCTGCAGGTGTGAGCTGGTGTTGGGTGCTGGCAGTGCAGGGACCCTTCTGCTGCCTCCTTGTCCTGCCTCTGGTGTGGCAGGGGAGAAGCCTGGAGTGAGAGCAAGGATTTCCCCCTGGGAGGCAGAGTGAAAGCCAGGCAGAGCTGCTGCCAGAGCGATCCCGCCTGCCTGGCTGGCACAGCATCTCTCCTCCCACCCCTCCTCTCCCACCCTTCTGCTCCTCGGCCTGTCAGGAAGCTTCACAATGCAAATCCCCTCAGATGAGCAAAACCAATTGTTGTTCAACCATCAGCAGCCTTGGGGAATAAAGCCAGGCTGAGGGGGCAGGCAAGGGAAGGAAGGTTGGGAGTTTTGTTTTCCAGCTTTATGGCTGAGTATGGGAGACATGAGGCTGGGGCAGGGGGCTCTGAGTTGAGGTGTCAAAGGAAAGCTGTTTGCTGCAGGGGCTCAGCAGGGTCAAAGTCACACCACTGAAGACAGGACTGCCAGAGCTGCTCCAGTGCAGAACTAGAGGATGCTCAGTCCGGTGTAGTGCACCAGGGGAGAACTAACTCTGAGGTCACTCTGTGACACTCCACAGTTCTGACCTGGCAAGCAGCCACAGCAGCGCCTCACCTCTGTGTTTTCCTTCTCCTTATAATATCTGAGCCTAAAATCACCATAATGAGCAACCTGGTTCAGCGGGTGGCATCCCTGCCCATGGCAGGGGGCTGGAACTAGATGGCCTTTAAGGTCCCTTCCAATCCAAACCATTCTGTGATTCCATGATAGGGAATTTTAAAATTCACAAGAGCATGGAGGCATCTCAAGTGCAATCTAGGTGGAAGTTAGGTGTTCAAGTATAGCAGTAAGCCAAAACTGTGAAAATTTAGGCGCTCAACTATAACAGCCTAAACTGTGAAAAACTTAGGAATCTGGGAGACTTTAAAAGCCTTTAGTTGCAGCAGGGTTTTGTGTATCTCCAAGCATGGAGACTCCACATCAGTTTTTCCAGTGCCTGTTTGTTCAAAGTCTCACTGAGTTTTGGAATAAAGACACCACCTAACTCTTGAAATCCAGCACCTGCTCATGAGATGTTCAGTGCAGGTGTCCTTCACTGAATGTTCCTCAGCAGCAAAGATTCAGCTGAATGAATGTGGGTGGTTGTTGCAATGCTCTCAAGCCATGGGTGTATAAGACAGACTCAATTTAGCACAGGAAGGTAGGATAGATACAGTATTAATTATAAAAGGAAGTTCTTTCATCAGAATAGAATAAAAAAGGGCAGAGGTGATGCCTCAAAAACATGCCCAGTACTGAGAGTTTCAAACAGCTTGGTGAATTCCGTGTAGTCTGTGCAAGGAAGAGAGGTTACCATTTTATCCCATTTTGGGGGAGTGTCCTGATTCTGGCCAGGACAGGGTTAATTTTTGCAGTAGCCACGAAGGGCATGGCCAGGACCTGGAGGTGATTCCATAGCACCTGGGCAGAAGCAGGACAGGGATTAATGTCTGCTGGAGTAGCAAAAGACACAAATCCTGTGGCAGAAAGTAGAAAATTGCCACATTCTGACACTTAATCCAGTACAGTGCACACGAAACCATTGTATTGGTAAATTAAACAATGCCAGATCACCACAAAGAGGCTGGAACCTGACTGCTCACCTCGTTAAATTTGCAGAGCAGTTCCTGACACTGATTTGGGCTGGGCCAGCTGGCACTGTCCTGTCATTCCCAGGAACAGGTTGGCTAAAACGAGCCCAGGATTGTTCCCAGCAAGCAGCAACACCATCCACTTTGAAAACAAAGTGTTTTCTTCCCTGTTACAGATGTTGCCCCTGGATTTTCCTCTTATCCTGTGTTCAAACATTCAGGTGACAGATTCTTAAGGTGCAGCCATTGGATGAGAATTGGCTGCTTTAAAGTTCTCAAATAGACCTTATAATTCTGATAAAATTCTTTCTGATAAAATTCCTGGCCTGTACTATGCAGTCATCTCACTTAATGCTTCTTTTTGGCCTTTCTGGGCGAAACCATGGCAGAGGGCTCAGTTCAAGGAGCCTGATGCCACCCAATCCCAGCCAGATCTGCTGCTTTCCCACTTGTAGCACAGTCCATGCTCTCTCTACTGAAATAAAACACTGCATTTCTTCAGGCAAGCAAGGAGACCAAGGGCAAGATTAAAACATTTTGCTGAGAATTTAATTGCTAATTATTATTTAATTACTGGAGACTCCACTGGCTACATCAGGAGTCTGTCCTCTGCCAGCTCTTGTGGGCACCTTAGATTACATTGTGTGGCTCTTTCATGCTGGTTAGACAACATTTCATTTATTGTGAAACCCTCAACTTAGAATTCACATGGGGCAGGATTACATCAACAGTCCAGTTACGAAATGGGAGAAAAGAAAATGAATGATTAAAACCAGAAGAGTTGACTGATCCCAAACCCAGTGCATTATTCATGTGTTGTTTAACAATAGCAAGCTGTGCTCATCACCACCTTCCTGCACATCAGATCAATCCCGATGATCTGTTTGCAACAGCCCGAGTTTATACATCTTGACAGTCCCAGATTTGGGGTGGGGGGGGTGGAGAGGGAGGGTGTGTGTTTTCATATTTTAGAATTGTTTTGTGAAACTCATTTTCAATTTAATGAAGTACTCTTGAAATTAGATGGAAGGATGAAGTTGCTACCTACTCATTTCTGAAAGGTTATGTGAAACTTCAAGCAAAAAAAGAACTCATCATGAAACTATTACACATATTTGATGTAAATATGGACATATATATAAACAAGTTCCCATTGTTGGCATAAAACAGGGTACGAGTTGAGGAATTACTTAATGCTACCAAGTGAGAATGTCCTACAACTTTATTTTTACTTTCCACAAGGAAAAAAATAAAAAGAATATTCTGAATGTGTAGGAACAATGGAATTGCTCTGAATTATCCATTTGCCACTATGTAGTGGTTCATTTGGCAGAGATAAAATGTCTCAAGGGTTAGAGTTGTTTGGGACATGAATACTGGGTTGTGTTTGGTGCCATATATCAAAATCACTGGCATCTCCTGATATGTGAGGAGGGCTATGAATCTGGGTCCTTATCAGAAATGCCTATCAAAAACAGTTGTGTATCATTTAGAAGACAGCATGACTTGGTTATTCCTGTTTGTCTCTGGCTGCTCTGTCCAGATCTTCTCTTTGTGAAGACTGTGAGATCTCAAGTGAGCAGAGTGTATGCAAACAGTCTGTGGGGACAGTCCCTTTGGGTGCCCTCTCCTTGCTGCAAAACACCTCTGCCATGATGCATAACTCAAGATTTTTCATTAAAAAATGCCAGCCTTTCCAAACTCCTTGCAGGAGGCTACTTCATCACATCCTCCAAGAATTCCTACAACTTCCTTCCTTTTAAATATTCATTTATTTCTGCAGTTTTACTTTTGGAAGCTCATCTTTGAGCTGAGACCTCTAGCTGAGCTTCTCTAGCTTTCACCTCTATTTATGAAAACCAGAACCAGCATTTAAGTGGAATTCTCAGTCTGCTCATGGCGTTGTATGTTTTCAACAGCTAAGTCTTGTTTAAGCTGGTATTTGCAACCTCAAGCACAGTAATTTTTAAATTGTTTTCTTCTGTCTTCCTGCACTGACTTGCATGTTATTGCCTGAGGGGTTATTTACAAAGTCTAAATTCAGTCTAGGGACACCAAACTCCCTAACTTCCCTTGGCATGAATTGAAGAATCCAGTTGGATCACTACATTTTGCTCTTTCACTACAACCAACTTGGCTGTTGGTTAACCCAGTCCAAGTGAGTAAAGTCACAACAACCCCTGCAGTGCTGCAGGGTGGGGAAAGAGTGGCTGGAAAGCTGGAAAAGGACCTGGGAGTCCTGGTGACAGCAGCAGAACATGAGCCAGGTGTGCCCAGGTAGCCAGGAAGGACAATGGCACCTGGGCTGTACCAGCAATAGTGTGGCAGCAGGACCAGGGCAGTGATGTCCTCCTGTGCTGGGCACTGCTGAGGCCACACCTTGAGTGCTGTGTTCAGTTTTGGGCCCCTCAGGACAAAAAAGATGTCGAGGGGCTGGAGCGTGTCCAGGGAAGGGAACAGAGCTGGGGAAAGGTTGTGGAACTGAAGCCAGAAGCTCACATTTATTAAACAAAGTCATCATTTGTTGTAACCATGAAATTCATGCTGCACTGGTGAAAAAAACCAGGTACAGCAGTGAGGAAAGTCACACGTGGAGCAAAGATGTCCCTGACATGACAAGCCAGCTCTTTTCAACTGGGCAATAGGCTGCCCTCTCAGGGACAATTTTTAATCTTTTTTTTTTTTTTTCCCCCCAAATATGTAATGAAAGGCTCTAATGTGAGAAAACAAGGCAAAGGAAAAACACAGCAGGAGGTGGGAAGGGAGAGATTGAAATGAGACATGAAAAGGTTAATTCAACATGCAAGTACGAAGCATACTACAGCTATTTCAGAGGTGTGAGAAGACAGACTCTAATACTCTAAGAATGGAAAGGAAATGGCACCAAAGGTGGTAAAATAAAATGAAAGCTACTATTGTGTCAAGAAAAGAGAAAAATAAAATGTATTGCCCATGGTATGGAATTTGACATTGCAAACCTGCTCATATTTAATAGGCTGAGAGTGCTCCCAGATCTCAGTTTAACAGTAGTATGAACAGCACTAACTCTCTCATTTTCAAGGGCTCAAAGACAAAACCATGCCCTGTTATGCTGGATATTGCACAAATAATCACACAGGGACACTTTCTTACAGCTGAAGTATTTTTTCAACCATTTATTGACATGTAGGTTTTGGTAGCAAGCTCCACTGACTTTTCCTTTGTATTTTGGTCCTGCACTCCATTTATTCACGATTCATTTGTGTCATTCAGACAACAAGAAAAAAAATCCCATGATCTGTAGAATGGAGCATCCAGGACTCAGCGACCACAGCAATATTGCTGTGCAGCAGCCCTGTCTCATCATCCTCTGCACACCTCTAGGGTGAGCACACCGCTGGGCAAGCAGGACTGTGGCTACAGAGAAGGGTGACCTGGGAAGCAACACATTCCAGCCACTTGGAATCTTGTCTTGGGAGATAAGATATCAGGGTGTTCATACAACTGCTGGGGACAGAGATGATTATGTACTGATAATCTTTACCCAAATGGTGTAACCCAGTTGTGCTGACACCGTGGGGGTTGTGAACACTGTCTGGGTGCACCCACCTCTACTCCCTGTTCCAGTTTCTCCACCAAGGCAGGAATAGAGCAGCCCAGGGCTGTGATCCCAGAGCAGGCATGGCTGTGTATCCCACACGGACACCAGGGCAGGGTTCAAGGCTGCAATCCTATGGCACTACAGATGAACTCGCTGGCACTGCCCTGGCTCTGCTGCTGCCGACTGTGTGACACTCCTCAAGTCAGTTCCTTCCTCTTGCTGCCTCTGACTGACCCGCTGAGATTGTACATTTTTCAAGGTCTGACCAACCTCCAGCTATTTCTGCCCAGTGCCTGGTAACAAAGCAGCGCCGTTGTTGGCTTGTGCCTCTCAGCACCATTGTGACACAACAATAGCTTGAAGAGGCCAACTTTCTTTCATATTAGAATTACTCTAACTAATTTCTAAATAGACCCACGCTGGGAATTCAAAAATGCCAGGATTACAACTTATTACTTAGAGAAAAGAAAAATAGCTGAGACTGAATCCTGTAAAAATATAGAGGCAGATAAGAGTGGAAATTCATGGAGGTGCTTCTCTTGGGTGGAAAAGAACAGATTTCCTTGTTCAATCTGGACCATGACGTTTAATTGAGAAATAAAAAAGATTAGGAAACAAAGGCACAATAGATGCTTGATGATAACAAATCTCTTATAGGTAGAATGGGGAAGACAAAACTTCTGCTCTGCAATAAACTGGTGGCAGCACCAGCACTTTGACAATGACCCCGTTAAGGACAGCACTGAGCAGAGCTGCCTGACCGACACCCATCAGAGCAACCCATTGCTGAAGCAACTTCCCTGGATTTTAACATCCAGTGAAAGACATTGCTTGGAGTTTAAGGGTCCCTGGCAGCAGGGAGAGCACCAGAAGCCTCATGTCAAGACCTTCTGTTACTTTTCTTCATCAAATTATGTTCAGATCTCTTTTCCAGCCTTCAGATTATCATCATATGAGTGAGAGAAGTCACAGCTATTCTGTCTTGACTTCCTTTCTGAGGTCTTTGGACCCTTTAAGCCAAGTAGTGGTTAATTCCCCTCATACAAAACTGCCAGTTCAAGATGGCTGTAAATATGGCACAGAGTAGGACTGTGAGGGAAAGAAGAAAAACTACTTTCTCAAAATTATTATTTGTTAGTCACCAGCATTTTAATTACTTGAGTTTTCAAGGTTAACTGAACAGCAGTCACATATTGCTTTCAGAGAGCATTTTCCACACCTTGGAAAGCACTTTAGGTTTTAACTTCTTTGCACTTCACTCATTTGCAGTGGTGTGAAATGCTCTTTGCAGGGATATAAGAAACTAAATTTGCAAAAAATTAATCCCACAAGTGTTACTGACTTGCAGCCAGGTCCTCTGCTCATTGCTCTTGATACTTGACAGGAAATAAAAATGGGAGTAAACTAAATATTTAGTGGCTATTCCCTGTATGTGCACAGAGAAACTTCCAGCTCTTTCCCCACATTTACACAGTGCTCAGTTTGATTTGCTAATATTTAGTTATCCCTCTATTGCCTTCCACAGGCCACTCTACAGCGAAAAACTCGTAAGATGAGGAAGGGCCTCAGAAAAGCTTCATTGCAGCCTCCTGCCTCTCAGGTAAGGATGACATCAATTCCTCTGCTGCTCAGGTTACCTGCTGTACATCAGAAAAGTATTTTCTTGCTTCTAAGAGGCTGGTTCAAATTATTCTCTAATAGACCACGCTCAAAAACAGCAACAGCGACTGTGAATACTTCCTGCACTCAATTACACTGAAAAAACAGAGACGAACCCACCCTCAGAAAAAAAAGTCTTGTGGTGAGGGCCCTGGGGCATGCTGGGTTCAGATCCTTGCATTGCCACTGTCTTCCTGTCACTGCTTTTTGGCCAGTGATTAAATCTTTCTGTGCCTTAATGCCCCAGAACTGAACTATGGATGCAAATAAAAGCTTTCTTCTTTATACCTTTAAATCACTGTCACACTTTTACAGAAACAGAATGGCTTGGGTTGGATGGGACCTTGAAGCTCATCTCATTTCAGCAGGGACACCTTCCACTGTCCCAGGTTGTTCCAAGCCCCGTCCAACCTGGCCTTGAACATTTCCAGGGATGGGGCAGCCACAGCTTCTCTGGGCACCCTGTGCCAGGGCATCACCACCCTCACAGGGAAGAATTTCTTCTTGATATTTAACCTAAATACACCCCCTGTCAGTTTGAAGCCATTGTCCCCGGTCCTGTCACTACATACCCTTACAAAAAATTCCTTTCTGGCTTTCTTGGAAGCCCCATTTAGGCATGGAATGGGGCTCTAAGGTCTTCCAGAGCCTTGTCTTCTCCAGGTGAACATCCCCAGATCTCCCAGCCTGGATCCAGAGTAGAGGGCCTCCAGCCCTTGGAGCATCTTCGTGGCCTCCTATGGACCTGCTCCATGTCCATGTCTTTCTTGTGGTGGTGCTCCCAGAGCTGGATGCAGCACTCCAGGTGGGATATCACAAGAGCAAAGCAGAGAGAATCACCTCCCTTGAGCCACTGCCCAGGCTGGTTTTGATGCAGCCCATGACACAGCTGGCTTTTTGGGCTGCAAGTACAAGAGATGACCAGTCATTGCCAAGTCATGCCCAGCTTTTCACTCACCAGCATCCCCTCGGCACGGCTGCTCTCAGTTCATTCTCTGGGTTGATACCAGGGGTTTTCCTGACACAGGTGCAGCACCTTGCACTTGGCCTCACTGCATTTCATGAGGTTCACACAGGCTTGCTGCTGGGGGCTTGCTGAACTCAGATCAGGACGTGGGGACAAAGGTTCCCACGACTCACTTGGGCTTATCTGGAAGTGGAGATGCATTTTCTATTCAGTCTGCATTGCAAACATTGTTTCTTTGTTTGTCTGTAGACTCCATGTCCTCATCAGGAGAGAATCTCTGTATTCATTCAGAAGGGGAAATTCTAGGCCATCTGTATCCATTATGGTTATTTAGAAAACTCTGACAGCATGAATACAACAGCCACAAAAACCAAGAGGTAAATTAAGAACCATAATTATGACCCTTTTTCCACTCATCATTGCTGTGATACTGACTGGTGACCATTTTAAATGCGTGGAGTTGACAGGGCAGTATCAATCTATTTTTGCCTGTACTTGAATATATTAAAATATTTTCCTGTCAAATGTGTTGAAATGGTTTTTATAACCTGAACATTTGAAGCAAATATTTATTGGCTTGTAACTGAATATATTAAAATCTGTCACATGTACTTAAGCAGATTTTATAGCCCTAACTTCACCACAGAATGTATTTCAGCTAAATAAAACCATTTAAAAGTTTCAGATCTGGTTGAAACTGGTCATCCAGACTTCTCCTGGAGTCAACAGTGGAAGATCATTGAAGTGAAAGGCACTTTTGGTGGAGAAACATGCACCTTTTCTGGATGAGATCAGTTGTTATTTGGAAGTGCCTATTGACATTAAACTTAATAATAGCAATAATAGCAATAACAGCATTAATAATGATAATGATGATAATAACAACAACAAAAAACCACAATAATAACAATAATAATAACAATAATAATAATATTAACAATAATAATACCATCATTATTATGATTCACTGTGAGGGTGGAGAGGCCCTGGCACAGGTTGCTCAGAGAAGCTGTGGCTGCCCCATCCCTGAAAGTGTCCAAGGCCAGGTTGGACGGGGCTTGGAGCAACTTGGGATAATTGAAGGTGCCCCTGCCCATGGCAGGGGGTGGCATAAGACGACTTTTAAGGTCCCATTCAACTTAAACCATTCTGTGATTACAGAGAGCCCAGAGAGGTACCTTAAATAAGCCATGCAGTTCGAGGTGGCTAAATTTGTTTGATCTGAATCCTGTCCTGACAGACATTCTAAGCAACACAAGAAACCTGTTAGAAAGGATGAACTGGAACATATGGCCTCAAATCTTGAGTTAAGGCTTTCAACTTGGTTTATATTTCCCTTGTTTCCATTACTACCAAAACTCAAATTCCTCAGAGCATGCAGCAGTCATGAAGCCTGCTTGCTATTTAAAACAAAACAAAGTATTTTAACTGTCCAACTTTAATATTATTTTCCCAAGGGTTTTTAATTACCAGTTCCTTCCTGTAGAAACATGACCAGGACAAGGATGTTATTAGTATTTGAATGATCCTGGTTTCACTGTGAAAGTCACACCACACTGACCTGGACAACACAGGGAACATGGGTTTGCCCCTTTTTTGATGCAGAAAATTCTTGGTACCTCTAAGGCTCTTCTAGTAAGGCAGCAGCGTGTTCTCTGAAGCATTCTGTGGGCTCCAAAAGAATAATATTTCCCAGATACTGAAAAGGATGTTTAGGGCATTGGGGTGAGTAAAAATATAAGTATTGCAAGAGCATCCACAATGCCACAAAAATAAGACAAATCCTTAAACCCTTCTATTTTCTCTCCAAAGCGTTCACTTGCCCCAAAAGCTGCAATATCCTTTCAAGTTATTTAATTGTTAATTAATGAAGTTTCAATCTTCAGTTATACAATTCAATACTGAATTTTCTCTTAACAGTTTTCCTTCAAATAAGCAACAGATCCGCCTGCCCAGCAGAAAGGAAGAACATCCAGTTTTTACCCCAAATTTTTTGTCTAGCTTGAATTCTTATCAAAGGTTCTTTCAGTCCCCTCGTTATCTGAGGTGATGTGTTTAATCCACAGACTTTCTACCGAGTGCAGCTTCAAGGTGGTCAAAGGCTGAAAGGACAGAGATCATCTGTCAGGGAGTGGGGATTGGATGGGGAGGCTGTTCTTTGTAAACCACACACCACCGGCAGCCTTGGAGGAGATGGACAAAGGGATTAAGTAAGGATTTCTATGATAACCAAGACTGTGGACTAGATCAACCAAAGCAGAGGAGACTCAGGTACTAAGGGAAAATATCCTGTTAGGACAGGACAGCACATACACAGCCTTTATGACCGAGTGAGCCTCTGTTTAAGTCTGTGATTCACTTCGTCCTGCCAGCTCTGCTGTGAGAGTGCTGCCCTTTGTCAAAACATTGATAATAAAGACAATAAGAATGTTATCTTAAATTGTGACCCCCAGCTGCTAAATTAATGTATGCTGAAACCCTGGGGTTTGCAAAGCCCACTGAAGCCAGTGGAAAGATTCCTGTTGACCTCAGCATGAATCAGTCTCAAATGGAAATGGAGCTCCAGTTCCAGTGGCTGGTCTCATCTCCATGCAAACTAGTCCTGGGAGAGATCCCGTACCAGCCATGGCATTTGCTGGGTGATAAAGCTATTGCTGATAAGGCCAAATATTGTACCCTGAAGTGGGGATGGGATGAGTTTATTCAATCCCATCAGTCACCTGCATCTAAACTAATGCCCCTCTGCTCCTCTGGTACTCAAAGGGGAGAAATCAGCATTTCATCTGCAACTCACCACTCCAAAATGGACATCTCAAATAGGTCAGATGATTCACACTCTTCCCATCAATAAAGCATGAAGTAATTTTCTCAGATTCAAACATGTGGTTGGAAGAACATCACTCTAAGCATCTTCATTAGACAGGCTTCCAAAATGTTGTCTTTTACAGCTGAATGCCAAATCAAACAGCAAAGTCAACACAAGATCCTAATGGAGACAGGTTCAGACAAACCCAGTTGGTTTTGAGTTGTCTTGCATGAACTACAGAGCTTTGCCTGAGTAAAATTTTATATTAACAATTTAAAAATATTCCAGTGACATAGACAGCCTTTGAGGTGCCCTGCTCTGGTTACATGTTCTGGATCGCAGGCCCAAAATGGTCTCAGGCATATTAGAAAGATAATAACAATAAATGGACAAGAGGCTTCAAGTTACTGCCACTAATTAGTTCTCAGAAAGCTCTCATCCCACTGGTGAACAGAATAGGGGGAAATTCAGCACCAAATTCAAACCTAACTGGACATGTCTACAACAGAGTCTAGACTCCCATTATACTCAGTGGAGAGTGACTCAATACAGGCAACAGAGACAGGAAATCACTTGTCTAAATGTAGGTATCTGATTTAAGAGTGACTTGGATTACATTCTGTTGGCTGTAGAAAATCCTTTTCCAAGTCAGGAATTTGGCTATCAGCTCCAATGCAGTCACGACACAAAAAACCCCACCTAAAATTAGGAAATTGCTGATGAATCTCATCCACTAGAAATTGCCCACGTGGTTGCCCAGCAATAGCATCCTTATCTGGTTCTTATCCTGACAGGATACAGTGTGATGAGATGTGCCATGTCCTGAACCATTACAACTGTTGTGTCAGGAAAGAATCATTGAATCAAAAAATCATTTAAGGTGGAAAAAAACTCTAAGATCACTGAGTGCAATCATTAACCCAGCACTGCCAAGCCCGTCACTAAACCATGTCCCCAAGTGCCACATCTTCCTGTTTTTTAAATTCCTCCAGGGATGGTGACTCTACCACTGCCCTGGGCAGCCTGTTCCAATAACTGATAACCCATTTAATAAAGATTTTTTTTCTAATATCCAATATAAATCTCCCTGGGTGCAACTTGAGGCCGTTTCCTCTTGTCCAATCACTTATTCCTTGGGAGCAGAGCCCGACTCCCACCTGGCTGCCCCCTCCTGTCAGGGAGTTGTAGAGAATGAGAAGGTCCCTCCTGAGCCTCCTTTTCTCCAGGCTGAGCCCCCCAGCTCCCTCAGCTGCTCCTCATCGAACCTGTGCTCCAGACCCTTCCCCAGCTCTGTTGTCCTTCTTCAGACATGCACCAGCACCTCATACTAAGATTAGAATCCAAACAAAATAAATTTGAACTAGTAACTTAATTTTTAAGTGAAGTTTCTCTATACATTTTTATTCTTTGTTTAAAGCAACACCTTTCAAAATGGTCAGGAGAGGTTTTATACGTGTGGGTTTGTTCATACTGAGAATGAAAACATACTGAAACTTCGACATTTGCCATGAAATGGAAATGCTGAGTTTCAGACAGCTCAAGAAAATTCAGCAAAGCCCTAAAAAGTGTTCAATGTCTTTAGCACAACCAAACCCATAAACTGGCTCCGCAAGGGCACATGTGAGTACCACTGCCAGTCTTTGTTGTGCCAGTCTGATCATCACATCCCCTTCCACCAGATGTTTCTGGGATGACAGTCCAGACAAATTACCTCAAACATAATAGAGCCCTGAAGTATTTGAAAAACTCTATTCAGAATCACAGCTTCTAACTTGGCACTTATCTCAAAATATTCCTGACTGTCAGCAGCTATTAAAAACAAGAATAACAATGGCTATTTCCATAATAGCTGTATTTTGAAATCTCAGAGCACTTAGTGAACTTAACAGACATATCTGAGATGTATGGATTAATATAATCTATCGAGGAATGCAGACATGTTTGGGGTAAGAACAGGATTTCTGGTGTTAAATATTCTATAAGGAAATACAGATAAGGAATGAATACAGACAAGGAAGGAGATTCCTGAAGGTAGGAACACCTTCCACTAGACCAGGTTGTTCCAAGCCCCATCCAACCTGGCCTTGGACACTTCCAGGAATGGGGCAGCCACAGCTTCTCTGGGCAACCTGTGCCAGGGCCTCACCACTCTCACAGTAAAAACATAAACATAATGCCTTTGGACTGCTCAGTCTCCCTAGTAATGATCATACTCTAATGAGAAATCCATACCACTTGGTGAATGTCTCAATCACTTTCAACATGCTGTGTAACTGCCACTTATGCAAGGCAAAATTACAGAAAAAAACCCAAGTGTTTTGCACTTGCTAAAAGTGCAAAAAGTACCTAAAATACTTTTAGATCGAATAATCTAAGCTGGAAGGAAAATACAGAAGAAGGCTAGGAGGGACCTGACATGTTTAGCTGAGGAAAAGGTTGCAAACACAGAAAACTTTGGCTTCTCCTTTTCCATAATTTTTCATCATTTTCAGTCTTGTCAGCATGAATAATATTGTTGATTTTTGCTCTGATTTAGAAGCAGCTGCATAATACAAAACAAAGCTGAAAATCAGCTGAAAGACCATTCATCTATTTTGCTTGTAGTTGAAACACTCCTCACAGCTGCAGACAAGTAACTGGGTTGACTGTAATTCCATAAACTACATCTGATCAGCATATAGTTCAGGTTTGGGGGGATTTTTTAAGAAATCTCTTAAAACCCACAACCAAAAAGTTACTTATGTGTTATAGCAAACATCTTTCTAGATGGCATCACGGGTGCCAGAGCTTCTTGTCTGATTTTGTACAGGCATCAATCTTCTCTGCTCATTCCTTCTGTTTATTTCTGTTCTGGGAAACTAGCTCTGGCCCATGCTAACTCCTAAACTGCACCTGGAAATTGTGTAGGAGAACTGTAGTTTGCCAAGGATCCAAGACAGAGTAATCTGCCTAGTGCAAGGTGTCCCTAATCACCCAGTTTGGGAGGGTAACAGGAATTCAAAATAGGGCACGACCAGATCACACCAAAAGGCCTCCAACCAGCAGAAAAACCCTGCCACATAAAATCATAGAGTCATAAATGGTTTGGGTTGAAAGAGACCTTAAAGATCATCTCGTTTCAGCCCCTGCCATGGGTAGGGACACCTTCCATTATCCCAGATTGCTCCAAGCCCCATCCAACCTGGCCTTGGACACTTCCAGGGATGGGGCAGTCACAGCTTCTCTGGGTAACCTGTGCCAGGGCCCCACCACCCTCACAGGGAAGAATTTTATGCAAAAACTATGTGAAAAGACAGCTAAACAATCAAATAATATCCAGTTAAAAGCAAACAGAGAACATTCTCTGTTTTGAGTGAGGCACCTTTGCCTTGCTCTATTAAGAATAACAATAATTTTAAAAATAAATAAAAAAAAGTTTATCATTTTTTCAGGTTGGTCTCCAAACCTTGTACCTAGGAAGCAGCAGCTTTTCCACAAACTAATTATGCTCTTTTATCTTATCTGGTGTGGATGTGTTATTTTAAGTTATTTTAAGTCCATTAGGGATACAGCAAAACCAATAACGGAACTCTTTATTGATATTCACATTCAGACAACTGAATTAAAGTTGCAGCCAATACTATCAATGGAGTCTAGAGAGAGATTAGTTGGTCAAATGGAGCAGGCAGACTGCATTGTCCAAATAAAAGTCTTACATACTCCACTGAAGAAAACTTCACCTAGATGGTGAATCATTAAATCCTGCCACTAAGCAAATGCACTTCCCTTCACCTGTGGGTTACCCAGTAACTGGCAATTTAGCAGCAATAAACTTATTTTGATGATTAACCTCGCCAATCCACAGGCACTTGCTTTTCCAAAGAGCTGACCTTTTCCTACAATATTATTTTTGACATGCGATGGCTCTTTACCCTCTGTTACTGTCAGTATTTGAATGTTCAGTTTTCAAATTATTATAGAAGGTGGAGGCACCAACACCCTCTGTTAAGATTTCCTCACACTTTCCACAATGAGGTCTTGCTATGCTGGAACTTTCAAGCTGAAATTTCCTTTGGCACATTTGTTTCTCTCTCAAATTGCAACAAACTCCATAATTCAGTTTTGGGCTAACTTTGTTCAGATCAGTGTGGCTTCATAAAAATCAATCATTTTTGATTCAGAAGTTCTCTGTCCTTGCTGGCAGAGAATCTCTGTCTTTCACATCAGAAAGACACAAGAGAACTGCCCCACCCCTGGAAGTGTTCAAGACCAGGTTGGATGGGGCTTGGAGCAACCTGGGATAGTGGAAAGCGTCCCTGTCCATGGCAGTGGGGTTGGATTCAATGACCTTTAAAAGGTCCTCCCATCTTAAACTATTCCATGATTCTATGAACATAAAAAGAGCAAAATCAGTAGAATGTACCATGCTCCATTTTCCAGAAAAAAAAGGCTCTGTATTTCCAGGTTTTCCCGAGTTCTAGCTTGGATATATTTGTCTCCCAATTTAGGGAAATGCTGTGTATGGCAATAAATCAAACTCTACTTCCAATGCTGAAAGCTGAAAACATGTAAGAGCACTGCTCTGTTCTCTTAAAGCAATGTGAAGAGCTTGAAACACTCTGCAAACAATTGGGATTTTCACAAACCTGCAGAAAAAACAGGAATGGAAATCAAACTTCCTGGCTCCTGTGCCCTAACCATAAGACTGAATTTTTTTCCTAGTCTTGCAGTTTCCACAAGTTCAAGGTGAACTGAGTGATAAGGAGATCTGCTTGGGGCAGAAGGTATCGGAAAGCAGAGTGTGCTGGGATTTTGTGTGACTCTCAATCCTCAGCTGCATCTCTCCGTGAGCGTTTGGTGTGAGAAGGCTCTGTCCCTAAGTGCTGCTCAGCTCTTTTGTCCTCACTGATGTGTTTTCTTTTCTTCCCTCTGGAACAGACTTCAGTGGAGCTGTTTTCAAAAAGGGACCAAAAAAAAAAAAAAANAAAAGAGAAAAAAAAAAAAAAAAAAAAAAAAAAATTAATGGCAGTGTGAGAAAGACAAAAACAACCCAGCAGGTTTTACAGTAAAAGAAGCCATTTAGTTACTAAGCCTTGGTTTGTTACTGTAATATCTGGGCTGTTAAAAACCTCCCAGTCCCTGTAGTTAACAATCCTAATACAGCTGAAACTGGGCTGAGCAAGCCTTCTGGAGATACTTCCCTCTTTACATTAGCTGACACTGATTAATAACTTCATTTACAACTTATCCAGCCTCTTTTCTATGCTCTTCTGATTGGATTTGTATTCAGCTACCACTTCTGCTCTTATTGCCAGACCATAACTGCACTTACATTATTTTCCCAGGAACAGTTCTCTGACTCTTCCTGGTCTAAAAGTGACATTATCCCTTGACTTTCAGGCTTTTTGCTCAACTAAGATATTTCCAGATGAAATTTTTGTTATGTGCCCTGGCTGGCAAAGTTAAAGATACTGATGTAAGACCTTATGAACTTACAGGCCCTTCCAACCTACAGCATTAGATGCACGAGGATAAAATCCACTTGCTCTAGAAGCAGCCTAAGGTGACTACACTCTCAAGTTACACCTCTTAGGTAAATATCTTATGTTAGTTGACGTAAGTCTGTGCCACCATTCTGGCCACAAAAATCCATGCTTCAATTAATCACAATTTATTGGGATTGCTTCAATTTCTCATAGTATCCCATAATTCACAGAGTCACGGAATGGTTTGGGTTGGAAGAAACCTTAAGGATCATTTTGTTCCAACTCTTTGCCATGGGCAGGGACACCTTCCTCTATCCCAGGTTGCTCCAAGCCCCGTCCAGCCTGGCCTGGAACATTTCCAGGGATGGGGCAGCCACAGCTTCTCTGGGCAACCTGTGCCAGGGCCCCACCACCCTCACAGGGAAGAATTTCTTCCTAATACCCATTCTAAATCCACCCTCTTTCAGCTTAAAGCCACTTCTCCCCGTCCTATTCCTTACAAGAAACTTTCCACAACTCTTTTCATGCTGGAGTGTGGGCACAAGCACTGTTGCAAGCAGGTTCTGATCACTCCATTGCAAGCTGAATTTGCAGGAGATAATTTTTACAACGGACTTGTAAGGACAGATGCAGCCTTCCCCAGACTCACCAGATTTATTCCTCAGCCATATAATGGTCACTTTATTCGCTGGATTACGGCATCATGAAATACTAGGCTGAGAGTTAGACTTTCTTCCTTTAAGAAAAAGTGGAAATAGCCACTTTTGAGGAAGAAGGCTTGGCATTAACATACTTGTAAAGTTTTCACAGAATTTTGCAGGTTTTCTAGTGACTTGAGATATTTTTCAAAGAAGCTGGTTTTAAAGTTAATGCTTCAAAACAAAGAAATAACCTGTATTTCCAGGTTCTTCCCTTGCAGAGCCTGTGGCTGCAGAGCCATCTTGTGGGGGAGACTCAGATGGTTCAACCAGTGACAGACTTGTAAATTACTTTTATTTTTTCACATGCTGTGGCTTGCTCAGACAGCAAAAAGTCTAGGCAAGACATCCTGCTCACCCCAGCATCTGTTTCACTCACCTCGGAGCATCAACGAGTCTTCTCACTCTGTAGAGATTCCCAAACTCCCTGAGAGCTGAAACTCAAGCCAATATTCCCCTCATCTTTGCCTAATTAAATACTCCCAGTTAGGAGGATTTTGGAAATGTTTCTGCCTCGAGGTTTCATCAGGTCTGTTTGAAAATAAGAAGATGCCATCTAAATTTCACAAACTGAACGAATGTTTCTACAAATGGATGCAGCGCCATGTACAACAAGTGCAAGGCTCTGAAATTAAGGCAGATAATTGGTTCCTTACATGCTTTTTATTGGGGGAAGAAGACAGAGAATAGGGAAAAATCCTCTCATCGGAGCGGCTAAACGTTCCATCCACTTCTGGAGGCATCACTACAGAGTGCTGAGCCTGGAAAATGAGAACTGGAATCCTCTAGCAGTGCAAGACGTGGGATCACAGCTGCAGGTGGGGATAAAGTACCGTCAGGAACAGGGTGCTGGGAGCCAGGGGGATCCCTGGGCAGCAGGACAAGGAGCTACTAGAGAAGGTCCAGTGGAGGCCACAAAGATGATGAGGCATCTGGAGCATCTCTCTTATGAGGAGAGACTGGGCCTTATGCAGGAGCTGGGCCTGATGAGTCTGGAGAAGAGAAGACTGAGAGGGGATGCCAAAAATCTCTATAAGTACATCCAAGATGGCTGCCAGGAGGATGGTGCCAGGCTCTTTACGGTGGTGCCCAGCAACAGGACGAGGAGGAATGGCCATAAAATGAAACACAAGTTCCACCTAGACATGAGGAAGAACTTCTTCACATTGAGGGTGGCAGAGCACTGGAAGAGGCTGCCCAGGGATTTTGTAGATTGTCCCTCTCTGGAGACATTCCAAACCCACGGGGACACGTTCCTGTGTCACCTGCTCCAGGTGACCCTGCCTTGGCAGGGGGATTGGGCTGGATGGTCTCCAAAGGGCCCTTCCAGCCCCAACTCACAGAATCACAGAATGGTTTTTGTTGAAAGGGACCTTAAAGACTATCTCATTCCAACCACCCTGCCATGGGGAGGAGCATCGTGTATGTATATAAATTTATATATGTATATAAAGACCTACATCTCTACACATGTAAATGTGTATGCACGCAGGTTCATATATTTTCCACTGTCAGCCTGAACAGCCAAGGTGGAGAGAAGGATGAAACCAATGGTGCCGTTTTGTGTTTCCATAAATTTTGTGACTTCTGCCTGCGATTACTCTGTGATTCTGTCTGTCCCCAGCGAGGGAGGGCTTTACTGTTGGCACAATTTCGATCTTAAGAGTCTGATCGGTATTAGCTGAGATCTAATTTTACAGGACAAGAATTAACACCAATCAAAATTGCTTGAACAGAGACTAGGTTTCGCAGAGCATTCGAACAATTCCGCCTAGGACTGGGGACGCCCTGGCCCAGCCGGACGATGAAACGCAGTTTTTAAACCACTTAAAAGCAGGTCTAAGACTGAGTTCTAACCCACATGTGAAAGCCTCAGAACGCAGCCCCCGCCCCACACACTCCTCAGGCCGCGCCTCCCGCCTCTCCCTCAAATCCGGGGAGGCCGGGGCACCGCCCCCCGCCCCACTACGCAGGCGCGCAGGGCCGCTGGTTCGAGTCTGGCGCGGGGACGGACGGGTCGGGAGATGCCGACGGAGCTGGGAGTGCCGCAGCCGGCCGGGGAGGGAATCCCGCAGCCGGCCGCAGACAGCGGTAAGTGCCGGCTGTCCTCGGCGGGGATCCAGCGCGGCTCCCGTGGGAGCGGCGGTGCCCGAGTGACCGCGGAAAACGGGGATGGCGGGAAAGGGGCGAGTGTGCGGGGCCCGCCGAGCTGTGCGCATGCGCACTGGGGCGCTGTGTGGATTATGGTGGACGCGGTGCCTTAGGATTTTTTTTGGGAATTGCGATAATTTGGGTCTGTTTCTGTTCGCAGAGCCGGAGGTGTTTGAGACTGTGCTACCAATCACTATCTTTGTGCTGAGCGATGAAGATTTTCTCCAGGATGATGATAAGGACCAGGAAGTGTCCATTCCCGAGGTGGAGCAGGAGTTTAAATTAAACATTTGCCTGAAAAATGAAGTGGAACATTCAAACGACAGTAGCAGTGTAGGCAACTGGCATGCAAACAGGACTGTTTCAAATGCAGATAATTGTGTTAAATACTCTGCGGATAAATGTTCTGCTGAGAGTGTGTGTAACACATCAAAATTATCTGCAAGTGATGGGTGTGATGCAGGCACGGATAAATACGGTCAAAATTGCATGTTACCTACAACATCTTGCAAAACAGAGCTTCCAGAGATCATCAAATACAGCGATGGAGTATATTGTGGTGGTAATGATGGCTTTCAGAAGATTCCTCCTCTCCTGTCCTCTGCTGACAGTGACAGAGCTGACACTGTCGAGACGAGCAAATCGTGGACGGTGGTGGTGGTACCCAAACATGAAGAAGAACCTGTCAGTGTTGCAACTGTTCCTTTTGACAGCACTCCACAGAAACAACCAGAAATCCACAAGGAATTTGAAATAATTGTTAAAATGGAAGGTAATGTATTAATAAGATTAGTGCAAGCGTTTAAGAAATACGGTAAAATACGGTAAATCTCGAGTTTTTGAAATAAGAAATTGTATAGAAATGCTATGAAACCAATTTCTTTCAGAGTAAATGCTTCAAGTTAGATTAATAAATGCAGCAGAAGGAAAATATTGACTGGAGTCTGCTTAGTTCTTTCACAGCCTCCTGTGAAAGGTAGTGAAACTAAAAGAAGTTGGTACTTTTTCATTCTCCGGCAGTGAGCAAAAGAGTGGCCTTTCATCAGGAAATATTCTGAAAATAATGCAGAAAAAGCATTGTATTTGTGAGAATGAAGCATTAGCAAAGTTTGGATCCAGTACTTTGATAGGAATTCTGGCATAAACCTGTTTTGTTGAAAACTGGATGCAGTGTTGTTCTGTGAAATTCAGAACCTCGAGTGAAAACAGACAGTGGGAAGGAACGAGGCTTCTAGCTAGGAACGGCATTTAAATGTTGGGGGCAGAGGGTGGCATGAAGAGAGGTGTTAGGGAAAAAAAATGGAGAGAGGGAAATTATAAGGAAGCAGAAGTAATGAAGAGCAAGCAAGTCATAAGGCAATTTGGGATTATTACTACGAATTAATCATGAATATTTGTGATTGTATGAAATATGACTTTTTATATCTCCTTGTAGATTCTGATTCCTCAAAGAATGGAGATAATGAAATTGATAACAGGAAAATAAGCAAATTTGAAGATGAAACTCTGAGTTCTCTTTTGGAACATGGCTTGAAAGAAGAAGAGAAATTTACCTATAATTGTTCTGATCCATTTCTTAATGGATGTTCTCCTGCTTTTAAAGAAGTTCTGGAAGATGTAGGGAAACGTGAGATGAATGCTTTCACTTCTGCTGAATCAAATACTACTGAAGAGCATATTTACAAGATGTTAACACCATTCCCTAAGAAAAGATACCAACAACAAAAAGTTGTTTCTTCTCACGCAAGCTCAAAAGAGTTCCAGAGCCAGCAAGGTTTAACATGGCTGAATGATAGTGTGACCATCACACCTCTTCCTAGAACGTCATCTTCTACAAAGGAGAATGAAAGATGGAGTTTCAAGTGCAGGTTTTGTAGTTCTGTGTATAAATGCAGTGTGCACCTGAAGAAACATATTTATTCAGCTCATAAAGATAAAAAAATACATAAATGCTGTTTTTGTAAAAGAACTTTTTTCTTTTCTTTCAATCTTAAGAATCACCTTAAATTTCATAAGAAGATTGCTAGGTTGCAAAAAGCAAGAAAAAATAGAATAAATGCAAGAAAAGGGAGGCAGAAAGGATCTGAAGAAGGAGAATCTGAGACCAAGAAAAAAGAAAGTAAATACAAGAAGTTTTTCATTAAAATTGAAAGGGACTTTACACATCTGGATGTGCCAGTTAGCTTTTCCTGCAGAATTTGTTTCTTTGCTTCATCAAATCCTAGAAGTTTTATTCATCACATGAAGGGACATAAGGAGAGACCACCTTACCAGTGCCCTCAGTGTGATTACTCCTGCAGCAGCTTATCCTACCTGTTAAATCACATGTACTGGCATGCTGGCTACAAGCTCTATCAGTGCAGGTTCTGCACCTTTTTTTCATTGTATTTTGCAAGCATGGTGAGGCACAGCCATGTCCACACAGGGGATAAACCATATTCCTGTGAGCTCTGCCAGGCAGCATTCACCAGCACCTCAGGGCTGGAGAGACACAGGAGGATACATGCAGCGACAGAAACGTGCCAAGGACAGCAACGCAACTGCCTGAGTGGGAGAAAGAGAACTGAAAGACCTCTAAAGAACTACACATGTGATGAATGTAACCTGGTGTTCTACACTAAAGGACATCTCAGCTTTCACAAGAAATTTCATGAACAGTTAAAGGCTAATGGTTATACAAGTCAGAGCAGTAAGTACTGTAAAAGCAAAATATGCAAAGCTGATTGTGATTCTCAGGGTCATGTTTCTCACTCTCTTTTTGGTAGAGAAAATGATTGTCTGGGTGGGGGAATCTTGGCTTCAGAAGTAGAGTTTGAGCAAGCAGGTGATGTGTGGGTCAGTAAGAAAATATGCCCTGGAAAGAAATTCCTTGAAAACAGCCATGGAAGCAACAGCCTGGCTGTTACTGGGAATAGATCAGAAGTTCCTCGGACTTCTTACCAAATGGACACTGCCACTTACAAAGAGGAACCTTTCTTCAAATCAGAAGCCTCTCATTCACAAGTGCAAGATGATGCTTCATATCATAACGTAGTGGAAAACTTGCAGGATATGTGTCCTTCCAATTTAAATACATTCCAAACATACAGGTGCCAGCACTGCAGTTATGTTACTGCTGTTCCTAACAACTTCAGGCTGCACTTAAAATTACATACGGATGAAAGACCATTTGTGTGTAAAGAGTGCAATGAGGCATTTAAAACTTCAAACCATTTGCAGAAACACAGCCTTCTTCATGTGAAAAATGGACAGGAGTTTGGAAGTTGCCTCTTCGTAGAGAGGTGTTTAGAGAATCTTGAATTGCATCGTGAAATCCACGGAGGCACATATCCAGAAAGGGATTTTGATTCCTGTAAAGGCCCAAACAGCTCCTTGCTTGGTTCAGAAGTCTGTGGAGTTCAGCGAGGTGTTCAGAGGGGCACAGCAAATGATGTGCAAGCACAAATTCAGCCACCATTCTATCAGTGTGCAGAGTGCAGCTACGCTACTAGCATTTTAAGCAACCTGGAACTCCACATCAGAACTCACACAGGTGAGAAGCCCTACAGCTGCACCGTTTGCCAGAAGAAGTTCCGTACTTCCAGTCACCTGAGAAGGCACAGCCTCACACATTTGAACATGGGGCATTTCAAGTGCACAAGCTGTGACTACTCAACCAACAAATGGCTGTCCTTGAAACGGCACCTGGCTTCACACACCAGGGAGGGAAGCTCCTCTCCTGGCTGCCTCTATGAGCACAAGGAGCTGCCTGTCAAGACCTACAGGTGTGAGGAGTGCGGCTATTGCACAGCCCACAACGGGAACCTGAAGCTCCACCTGAGGATCCACACGGGAGAGAAGCCGTTCCAGTGCGGGCAGTGTTCCCTGACTTTCCGCACCTCCAGCCACCTCAAGCGCCACTTGCTGACTCACCTCAAGCTGCAGTGCAGAAGGTGCAGATATTCCACGATGGATAAACACGCTTTCCAAAAGCACATAAAAACGCACAAAAAGAAGTATAAGTGTGCAAAGTGTAATGTGGTGCTGCCCACCAAAAAACTGCTGGAGAAGCATAAGCGGCAGCACAAGCTTGGAATGTGAGATTGAGAATTGGAAGTTGGCACGTCGTTCTGGAGAGGTTTGCATGTCCTGAAGCTCCTCATGGCTTTACGTTCCTTTGCTGTGCCCAGAACGATGGCTGGTAATGGATGCAACCAGCATTTTGGTCTAGAGAGTAAAACTTGGGGTACTGGTTTGCTGCAGGTGTTTCTGAGAACATCAATTCTAGCACAGGCTGTGCTGAAGATCTTGGAGACACTTCTTCATTCCTAAGTAACTGCTTCAATAGGGGTCAGTTAGGATTTGGCCAGTGTTCATCTGTGTTTAAGCAGTTATTCTGCACCACTTATTTTCTTGTAAAAATTTAACAAGAAAAAAATCTCTTTTCTAACTGAAAGAATGTTTAAAGGGAGGGAAGCAAGGGCATGCTATATTTTGTAGTAATAACTTTTCATATAAAAATTATCAGTGTATCTGGAGGCTTCATGCTACCTCCCATCTGCTGAAAGTTGCCTCCTTTACTTCCAGGTGCTTTTGCAATACTTTTAAGAGAAAAAAATAGTATCTCACAAAATTGCAGAAACAAAATATGCGTGTCATCACCGGGTAGTTGTGACATTAAAACGTTTTCCATATGTCTGTATGTATAAAATGTTAGGCAGTTAGCTTGTCTGTAGTTTTGATAATTTTTTGAGTAGTCTGACAGAAATGGTAATGTCCTGAAACATATATTTTACGATACTGAGAATCTTTAAATCTTCAATTTTATGTGAATGTCGAATGTTAATTAGTATGAAATGCCTTACCTTTTCTCAGGTTGGTAGTTACTGTGTTGTTTGTTAAAATAGATGATGCATTTTTCAAATAACTTCTGTTAATAAGAGCAGTTGCCGATAATTGTGAATGCCATTTAATTACATTGAAAATCTTAGCAGTATCTGAAACTTTATTTTGTTTAATAACTTTACTGTTAGTTTAAAATACCATGTGTAAGAACTATTGTACTATGCAGCAGTTGGTGCAGGGTATGGTGAACCCACATGGATGCTGCTTCCAATTTATATTCAAATCTAGACAAATCTTTGTTTGTTTTGCCGTTAACACAGTGCTAGGAACGCTTGAGTGTGATAAGTGGTTTTGATAACTGTGTGTTATCCCGTTGTGTGAGGAAACACAACAGCAAAGGGCTGGTGCACATTGTCCCAATGCTACAGCTCAGTCCATGGAGCAGCAGAACAAACCTGTGGTTTAATTTAGAGTGTGTAAATGTGGAACTCAGTGCTTTTTTTACTGCTCCTGGATGTGTGCCTTTCTGTAGGAACACAGATAATGTCTTGTAGAGGCTTTCTGGTATTGTCAGAGACTGGTTGGGAAGGGCTGCCCAGAGAGGGAGTGGAGTGCCCCTCTTTGGGGGTATTTAAAAGCCATCTGGATGTGATCCTGAACAACCAGCTCTGGGTAGCCCTGCCTGAGCAGGAGCTTGTCTTCCAGAACTTCTGCCATTTGGAACACAATTTTTCCAAAAATGGATTGAAACTCCTGGATGGATGAATGTGTTTAAGGCCAGATCACCAAAGATATTCAAGTGATCCAGTTCTTCACAGCTTCAGTAAGTCAGACAAGTAAATATCTGTGCCTGAACTATGGTGGTTACAGATGAGTGATTCAGATCTTGAAGCCACCTGATCCAGTTGTGAGAAAGAAGAATGTTATCCTGTATGAAGAAAGAAAAGCATTTCTGGTAAATATTAATGGTTACTGAAGTTTGGAGGAGTTTTTACCTGTGTTACTGTACAATTCTGACAATTTTTTTGAAAAGAACAGGTACAAAGAGGAAACAAAAAGAATTGTAAGCCTCTATATTAGATGAGACTAGTAAGGCTAAATCTGATAGAGAACAGTTGTTTAAAAATATGGTGTACAATGATGATAAAGGGAGCCTGGTTTAGGGGGAGAAATAAACTGCAGTAAATTTTTGAAAGAGTTTGTAAATATAAGTTTCTTCAAGTTGTAAGTAAGAACAAGAAGGTATTTTCAGTTGGAGTGTGATGATTTTGTAAAAATAGTTATTCCTGGTCACTGCCTCTAATAAAAATAAACAGTTTGACTCCTGATGTTGCTCTCTGTTCCTTATGCACTGCACTGGACTTTTGGGATTTCAAAGGTATTCTCAGTCTGCTAAGTCAGTGAAATTTAAAGGTAGAGGCATATTCAGTTTCAAATAAGACATGAGCTGTTGTTGGTATTTTTTTCTGGTAGCTAAAAGTGTAATATTTTTTATTTCTGCATACTTTAAGCAAAAATCAAAGCATTTCCTGAATCATAGTCATGAACCTGAAGTTTCCTATTTAAACCAAAAAAGTTTGCATAATTTTCTTCGTGAACATGTCGTGAATTTGGACAAAACAGGGAAATGTAATGAGACAAATTGAGCAAAAGGCTGTCATTTTACCTGCTGCGCATCTGCTAAATAAGTGAATAAAAGTTAAACAGGAGGTGACATAAATGAATAGTAGTGAGTCAGACCTGTATGGTGTGGTGGTGCATCCTCCTCTTTGGGGTACACTGTGGTCTCAGAAATGCTCATTAGGCCTTGGCCTTGATGAGCTGGGCTGAGCTTGTCTTGAGCTTATCAGAAACACTGCTCCCAGGAACTAGTGCTGGCTAAGCAGCCCTGGTTTTTAACAGCCTTGCGAACTTAATTTTCTTACCTGAATAACCACACAGGTGGAACATTTTTGGTTTTGTACTTCCGAAGAAAGTTACCGACCTGAATTGCAGCCGGGGTGGAAAATTGCTATGAGTAAAGCCAAGTCTGTTGCGACTCTCTAAGCAGTGGTACTCAGACCCTCTGAGCTCTCGAGCTCTCCAGACTGCAGTGGGCTGAGACCAGCACATGCCTCTGAGTGGGGCCTCTCTGAGCCACACAATTTCCAGGTTGGATATACCTGGGGGACCACAGCTGAATGACAATGATGGTTCCGGGGCTGATATTCCCACTCCTTGAGACTCCACCCTTCACCTGTTAAGAAGGTGCAAAGGTATCTGACATGAGTACTTTCCTGTGAAAGTTTTGCAAATTCAGGTGTGTACCTGGTACATACTCCTTTAGTGTGTGTGTGTGTGTGTGCAAATGTGCAAATGCACTATGAATGTTGCTCTCTTGTAGAATCATAGAATAGTTTTGTGTTCGAACCCTAAAGATTATCTCATTCCATCCCCTGCCATGGGCAGGGACACCTTCCACTATCCCACGTTGCTCCAAGCCCAGTCCAACTTGGCCTTGAACACTTCCAGGGATGGAGCAGCCACAGCTCCTCTGGGCAACCTGTGCCAGGGCCTCAGCACCCTCACAGGGAAGAACTTATTCCGTACGTAAACGCATGGATTTTTTTCCTGAAATTAACAAAATACCCTCTAAACGTAACACTGGGGAGATGTGATTTCCTTCCGCTGTCCCTTTCCTCCCTTATTTGCGTGCCTTGGGGAAATTTGAAGGAGTTTAATGAAAGCCCAGTTCCTCCGCTCGGTGCCGGCCGGGGCCCCTCCGCCGTGCGCTCCTCCGGCCGGTAGGTGGCGCTAGCGCGGAGCGCCGCCTCAGGACGCGCGGGGGGCTGCGCATGCGCGGAGTGGCCGGACCCGCTTCCCTGGAGGCGCAGCGGCCTCGCTTCCCTTGGAAAAGCCGCAGGTCCCGCTTCTCTGGGAAAGCAGCCGGACCCGCTTCCCGCTTTTCTGGCAGGGTAGCGGGCCCCGTTTCCCTCGCCCTCGGCACCCGCCGCCGCTGAGGGCGACCCTGCGCGGTCTCGGCCGGCCCCGCTGAGGCGAGCGGTGCTTCCATCCCCTCTCCACTCACTCGCTCCAGGGTTTCGACCCCCTTCCCTTTGCCGCCAAGATGCCGCGGATTATGATTAAAGGCGGCGTGTGGCGGAACACCGAGGTAGGACTCGGCGGGATTTGAGCCCTCATCCCCCCTCAGGGCGCGGGGGGGAAGGGGGGCCGCCTCGCTGGTGCGCAGGCGCGGGAGGGGGGTGGGTGTCGTGGTGCGCCTGCGCGGGGGATTCAGGTTTTGGGGTATCCCGGGACAGGTTCGAGTCTGCTGGAGCCCCTGTGCCGGGACATCCAGAGGGGTTGGGGTGTGCGGGAGCGAGTGCAGGGAAGGGCAGCGCAGCTGGGGAAGGGTCTGGAGCACAAGTCTGATGAGGAGTAACTGATGGAGCTGGGAGGGCTCAGCCTGAAGAAAAGGAGGCTCGGGGGGGACCTTCTGGCTCTCCACAACTTCCGGGCAGAAGGGTGCAGCCAGGTGGGGGGCGGACTCTGCTCACAGGCAGCAAGCGACAGGACAAGAGGACATAGCCTCAAACCGCACCAGGAGAGGTTTAGGTTGGACATTAGGAAGAATTTTTTCACAGAAAAGGGTGACTATGTATTGGAATGGGCTGCCCAGGGAGATGATGGAGTCACCATCCCTGGAGGTGTTTAAGGAAAGACTGGACATGGCACTGAGTGCCATGGTCTCGTTGACATGGTGGTGATCAGACATAGGTTAAACTCAGTGATCTGAGAGGCCTTTTCCAACTTAACAGATTCTGTGATTCCTTGGCTCTCTGTTGGGCTGCATTCCCCCTCAGCCTGTGCCTGTCTTCTTCCCGCTGCCTCAGTGGGCAAAGGTTGCATTGGTGGTGTTTTTCTCTCGGGCTGCAGGTTGGGAAGCTCAGCCATGTGCATGTCGTGTCCTTCTGCCCCGCAGAAACTGTTCCCACTGCCACTGGAGTGGAATCATGGCCTGTGCTGTGCTAGGAGATGTCCCTCTCACAGGCTGGGGTGTGACTTGTACTGCGTAGGCAGGTTTCCTACGCTCTAGGGGAATGAGGCAGCAGGAGTCTCTTGCACTTGAAGATCTTTCCGAATGTGGAAATAGAAAAGGCAGAACCATAGAATTGTTAGGATTGGAAAAGACTTAAGATCACTAAGTGTCCAGCCATCAACACAGCACCACCACCATGTTCACCACTTAACTGTGTCCTTCAGTGCCATATCCACCTGGTTTTTTTAACACTTCCAGGAATGGTGACTCCACTGCTGCCCTGGTCAGCCTGTACCAATGCTTTACAACCCTTTCCATGAAAAAAAATTCCTAATAACTAATCTAAATCTCTACTGGTGCAACTTCAGTCTGTTTCCTCTTGTCCTCTCGATGGATGTGGGCTCTTCATCTGCAGCACCAAGAGTTCTGTACACAGAAATTGTTGTTCCAAAAAAGAGCAATCCCCTCCGATTTTGCTGTCACAAGCTTTCAGAACCACAAGTGGTCATGAAAAAGAAAATAACATGAGAAATCAAGGATGTCAGTTTTATTAGATACATGTTTAAAGCAAAAGGATGTACCTGGCACTGTAAAATCCAGAACTCTGTCACTGCATACTGTGAACACCAGGCATGTACATGGTTCCAGGAAGCAGTGAGGAAAAAGTAATAGAAGATAAAATGTGCTCTGTGTGCTCTTAAGCGTTTGTCATATAGCAGTGATGTGCCAGGAAGCAGCTAGACTTGGGGTCAGCAGAGGACAGGAAAACCACATTGTCTTCACCTCATTCTTAGGGTCTTCCATAATTGATAAATGATGGTGACTGTTAAAGAGAAAGAGCAGTGCATTAAGTGGAATCACAGAATATCCTGGGTGGGAAGGGGCCCACAGGGATCATCAAGTTCAACTCCTGGCCCTGCACAGAACACCCCCAAAAATCCCACCCTGTGCCTGAGAGCGTTGTCCAAATGCTACTTGAAGTCTGGCAGGCTTGGGGCTGTGGCCACTGCCCTGGGGATCCTGTTCCAGTGCCCAAATAGGTCACTGGCCCACCAGTTTTTGTGTACCAGAGATAAAATAGGTGTTGGGTTTTTTTAATTGAAATTTTGATTATACATAACGGCTTTAAAAACAGAGAAAGTGGAATCAGGTGATACCAGGTCATTCATAAAATGACCAGTTACAGACAAAAGAAGTCTGTTAATGTCACCGGTACAGCTCCTGTGTGCCATAGAGCACCAAGTAAGTTAAAAAAAACCACACAAGGGAGGTTTTATTATTTATTTCAGAACAGTAATTACATTAATTGTTGCCTGTAGCAGCTCAAGCCAGAGCTGATCATGAGCCCACAGTTACAGCTGCTGTGCTCTGAGCGGTGTCTGTGTGAGACAGTGTCAGGCTCGCTCACTGGGTACAGGAGAGGGACATCTGTGGTTGACAGGGCTACAAGAGTAGCTTAAATGCATTTAAAATACCACTTCCTCTGAATAAACTGGAAATAATGAGCTCATCTATCTGGGAGGAAGGGAGAGAGGGATTAATGGATTGACAGACAATTGATAAGACTTCTGGCTTTTGATCAAATCTCAATGCACACTTTGTTATATGTGAACAACCTGGCTCCCAAGCTGAACCCATTGCATTTTTATTCTAATTGCATTAAAATATGAAAAAAAGATAATTTTATGATATTATTTAAAACAAGGCAGCCAGAGGTATCTGCCAATTCTACCTTTTTTTCCAATCCTGATGTCATTACCAGACAATCACTTCCCTACCTCTTTATTGCTGTCCTTCAAGGGAGACTTACAGTGCCTTTAAACACTAGTGCATTAGAGACCATTGAAAGTAGTCATTTGGGAAGTTCTGTTGGATATACGAAGTTTGGAACAATAATCATGTTTTTTTCATTTAATCCTTACTGATTTGATTGGCCTCTGAAATACAAATCCTCATTCATCTTGAGAATAAAATGGAAAAGAAGTAGCAGTTCTGTGCTGTTTCCTCTGGGTCAGCCCATGAAATTCACCATGTTCTCCTTTGCTTGAGGTCAGACTTTCCGTTTTGTGAGTTTTTGTGATCCATAAGGGTATTTATTTATGTTTTTTTAAAGGATGAAATTCTGAAAGCAGCTGTTATGAAATATGGCAAAAACCAGTGGTCTCGTATCGCCTCGTTATTGCATAGGAAATCAGCAAAGCAGTGCAAAGCCAGATGGTAAGTGAGAGGTGCTGTGCCTGGGTATATGAGGTTCATAATTAGTGGAAGTTTAGGAAAAAGTGTTACCACAGACTAATTTATGTCCACAAAGCACAACAGTTCTAACATTGTTTGATTTTATCATGGAAATTTTGAATTCTTATTGCTTGAAAGTGGTTGAACAAAAGTAGCCAGATGTTCTGTGTGCCAGTGATTGCAGTGTTAGCAAATGCAGGATCACCTAAAATTATATACATTAGTTTTTCCCTTTATTTAAAGATTTTTTAATCTGTGGATATTACCAAGGAAGTAAAATTGTAAGATATTAATCTCTCTTACATATAATTTTCTAATTTCATGTAGTGGGAGTTTGGCTTCAGAGTAAATTTTTAGAAATTGTGCTGTGAAATTTAATTTTTTACAAAAAATAGAAGCTTTAAACTGATGCAAATACTGATGCAGTCTGAATGTATTTTGAGAATCAGACTTAGTTTCTCGAGTACCGAACTGCACATATTTAATAGAATATTTCTTGTAGAGGTAACAGTACTGGCATAGTTGAGGATTAGTAAGGTAATTGTTGAAGGCTCCAGACCAAACAACTCTCCCATTTCTCTATCTTTGATTGTTGCAATTTTTACTTTTCTTTTTCAAGATTAGTTCTGTGCCAGAATTTACTGTGCCAGAATAGAGATGGGAAAAGGAAGAAGAGGCAGTATCTGTATGAAAAGTGCTGGATAAATAATACATTTTAAAGTTCAAATACATACGTCATAAAAACATTCTTGAAGACGAATCCATGAATAACTTGGATCTGTCATCCTTAATTTTTTCACCCATTACAGGTACGAATGGCTGGATCCGAGCATCAAAAAGACAGAGTGGTCTCGAGAGGAGGAGGAGAAACTGTTGCACCTGGCCAAGCTGATGCCAACCCAGTGGAGAACCATTGCCCCCATCATTGGGAGAACTGCTGCACAGTGCTTGGAACACTATGAATTTCTGCTGTGAGTTTCTGCTTGCCTAGAGGAAAATTGAGCCAGGAATACCAGGGAAATCTGTGGAGTTTGTTGTAGCAATGTGTCATTCCCTTCTCCCATGGTGGTAAATTAGGATGGTTTCAAGTTGACTGAGTCCTTTTGTAAGCAAATCTTTAAGGATTGTTTTCAGTCACTTCATCTAGCTGGAAAGAAGCTTCTGGAACCTGGAGAGGAGCTTGAATAGAGATAGGTGTATCTTTTCTCACTCCTGGTCATTCTGGCTAAGGGACTGTCAAGATTTATGCTTTTATTAGGCTGTTCGGGCATTTTTTGACTGGGTGATTAGCAGGAGTGGGAGGATAAGGGAGAAAAGAGACATAAAACACATGTTGAAGTGGCTGAATGTGCAGATACCATCTCTCTGTACTACAAAGAGTTTCTTTAGACCACGAGAAGAAAAGGAATGTGCCATTTTCCTTTGTGAGCTTTCTTAATTCTGGTGCGATTGGTTGAGTAGAAAAACATGCTGGAAAACTTGATTTTTTATTTTGTCACACTGCTTGAATTCTTGTTTTCATTGTTAAAGATTACCTGAGGAGATTACTTTACTACTAGCTGTATCAGTATTGTATTTTATATAATACTTTATTGTTGTAATGTAATACTGTGTTGGTTTCTTTCTCTTGTCTTGTTTAAGATTATGGAACTGTACCACACTTGTGGATTGTAGAACAAATTTAACGTATTGCACAGAGTACAAGGTTACTGCTTTATGATCAGTCTTTGGAGACATTTAAGGGATAGTTATTATGAATCTGGGGGAAAAGAGCTGGTGGTGACACCTACAATGTGTTTTTAGGGACAAAGCTGCTCAGAGGGACAATGAGGAAGAAACTGCTGATGATCCTCGGAAACTGAAACCTGGAGAAATCGATCCAAATCCAGAAACCAAACCTGCTAGGCCAGATCCCATTGACATGGATGAAGGTGAGTTAGGAATGTGTTTATAATTTTTGGCAGAAATCTGATCTGTTTGATTTTTTTGTTTACACAGTCACCTTGGTTTTCTTCATTTTCTCCACCACCCCCTAGTCATTAATTTTCATACAGATTTTGTCTTATTTCTGTGTCTGGCCAGTCAGTTATACTTCTCCAGTTTTCCATTTCTTGGTGTGTTTTTTGCCTCCTTATCTGTCATCTTCATCTGTTACCATGACTGGCTGTTCTTTGCTTTGACAACTGCTTTGCTTGTTTGCATTCTTAGTGCTGTATCTTCATCATTTTCCATCAGCTCACACCTCTCAGACCGATCCATGCTGAAGCACAGAAGGACTGCCAGATTTCTTTTTTTTTTTCCTTGCCAAAGCAACATTATAAACTGAAAAATGAACATTGTTAAAATTCCATGAATGGACCATTAATGGTTTTGAACAGTACCAGGTTCACAAAAACAGTGCTCTCGGCTCTGGAAGTAAATGCAGTTAACAAGTTCTCAAGATAATACTCTCAGATAAAGATGTAAATGAAGTTTTACTTCCATTAATGTGGTCAGTTTGCCTCTATGTAAAAGTTTTGATTTGTTGTTGATAGTAATTGAATTATTTTCAACATTAGGCTTTATTCTAAAAGTCTTCATTTCATCTGGCCAATGATTCAGTAAATACATTGGGACAACTTGGAGATCAGTGATGACGCAGAATGCCTGTGATTGATTGACACAGCTTTTAAAGATGGTTTCCTGACCTTAATGTCACTTCTTTACTTACTCCCATCTTCTAAGTGCAAATTCATAGTTCTGTTTATCTGTACTATTGTAGATGAGCTTGAAATGCTGTCTGAGGCTCGAGCACGTCTGGCGAATACACAGGGAAAGAAGGCCAAGAGGAAAGCCAGGGAGAAGCAGCTGGAAGAAGCTCGGTAAACATACATTTGGTTTCATGTCCTGGGACTGCTTTTCTTTATTTTGCACTTTAAATCATGTGGTGTTGCTCTTTCTTCAGACGTCTTGCTGCTCTCCAGAAGAGACGAGAGCTTCGCGCTGCTGGAATTGAGATCCAGAAGAAAAGAAAAAAGAAGAGAGGTGTGGATTACAATGCAGAAATTCCATTTGAAAAGAAGCCTGCCCCTGGTTTTTATGATACATCGGAGGAAAATTACCAGTCCCTGGATGCAGATTTCAGGAGACTACGTCAGCAAGACCTGGATGGAGAATTACGATCGTAAGTGTGTGTTGTAATAAGGAGGGAACAGTGTCTTTGAAAAAAAAAGCAACCCATATATATGTGTGTTAAGTGCTGGAAGTATAGTGTGGGTGGGAAATGTATTTTCAATGGGACAGACACAAGTGCAAGTGGCCTCTGCCTTTTCAGTTTTCTGTGGTTTTATCTTTCCAAAAGGTCTAGTTCACTTTTTGTCTATGGTAACCTTTTTTCTTTCCTCCAGTTCACCTTTTATCTATCAGAATAAAGTTTCTGATGCATGTTCTTGCTCTTTAAGTTGAAATGGGTTTTTTTTGAGGTTTGTTTTCTATTAGTAGTTCATTTGCTTTTGTATTTAGTGTCCTTTTTTTAAGTAATAATCTTATTAAGGTTGCTTATAGAAGTAGATTTTACTTCCAGTATTACTTTTAGTGTAGTTGTTCTTAAGTTGATGTCCTTCAATGCTTAATTTCTCCCCATCCCCCCAAAAAATCCCCAAAGGCGCAGCTGAGAAGTTAAATGCCAGTCTTGGGTACATATTTAATTGTACAGTTGCATTTCCCACTACTTCTGCCAAAACTGCTTTTAATTACTGAGCGAGTCAGTCCAATGCCATGTACAATTTGGTTTGTAACTTGGGTTCTGACTGATTTTTCTGTATGGCTCTTGGTTCAGAGGGTTGGACAGGAGCTTCAAACTGAAGCTTATTATTTCACTGACTGCCTCCATTGCTGTTTGAAGGAAATGCCATTTTTATTAAAAGAGAAGAGAAGAGAAATTGGTTCCCACTTCCCATAAAAGAAAATGTTCGTCTTCCCTTAGCAGCTGCTGGACAAAAGAGACTGTTCACATTCTCTTGTTTTACTAAGGAAAATTCTCAGCCTGACATTTTTTTCTTGATCCAGTGTTGATTGCAGCTAAAGCAGCCTAAAAGCTGAATCTGTTGGCTAATTCCATAATTTAAAGGCATTACACTGTCCTGTAGTAGGTTCTGCTGCAAGATCTGCAGATCTCATTAATCACCCACAAGGTGCTCCACTCTTCCTGCAGTGTTTTATTTCGGCAGATCCACCTTTTGATAAGGGCACAGCCTTTTTGCTCTTCTCTTGTTTGCTTTACTTTGTAGCTGCTCTGTGTGTTCTGAAATAATTCTGTTTTCCATAATAACAGTGAAAGGGAAGGAAGAGAGCGCAAAAAGGACAAGCAACACATGAAACGGAAAAAAGAGTCAGACTTGCCCTCAGCTATTCTGCAGACCAGTGGAGTGTCAGAATTTACCAAGAAAAGGAGTAAACTGGTGCTTCCAGCTCCTCAGGTAAGGTGTTCATTGACAATATTATAAGGCCAATACTAAACAGTGCTTTCTGTTTTATCGAGTGGATCTTGTGGTTGTGTTGGATCTTACTTGGTGTTTTCTCTTTTACAGATATCTGATACAGAACTTGAAGAAGTTGTAAAAGTCGGCCAGGCAAGTGAGATTGCACGGCAGACTGCTGAGGAATCTGGAATCACAAACTCAGCTTCCAGCACACTTCTCTCTGAGTATAATGTAACCAACAACAGCATGGCACTAAGGACTCCCAAAACTCCAGCAGCCCAGGACAGGATCCTGCAGGTGGGGTATAAATGTACAGAATGGGTTTTAAGTTTCGGAGCAGGGGTCAACTGAGTAGAAGGTGTAAATACCAGAGAAACACTCCTTAGATTATGTGCGATACTGGGATTTGAAGCAATCGCCATCTTCAGGACACACTGAAGGGCATAGAAGCAGATCTATTTCTATTTGATAAATTGTCACTATGTTTCAAAACATTCTGATACTTTTTCCTGTAATCATATAGTGTGTGCAGTTTTTAACCAATTCTCCTTGGTGTCTTGTATAATTTCCCCTTCTCTTGGGTGTCTCTCAGTGTTGAAAATGTATGATTTCATCTCCTTAAAACAGTTCATTTTATGTTGTCCATCTTTTAATTCAATTAACAAGTAGCAATTAACTGCAACAATGCAGGAATATTTTCCTAGCACTTTATTGGCCTAAGA
The DNA here is from genome assembly GCA_013398055.1 of Ifrita kowaldi. NCBI lineage: Eukaryota > Metazoa > Chordata > Aves > Passeriformes > Cinclosomatidae > Ifrita > Ifrita kowaldi. The sequence continues at coordinate 47,853 of VZRS01002382.1, forward strand.
CTTAGATTAGTCAAAACCTGCCTTTGCAACTTCTGATTGCCTGGATTTTTCTAAAGACTGGTAATGTTGAGTAGTGTTTTGTTGAGTGTCTGGAAATGGGTAAATTAAATCACTGCAGCTAGTGTGTAGGACAAAACAAGACCCCAAAAATTCCACTCCAAAACAAAAAAAACCCCAACCCTCTGAGTTGACAATGAGCTGTATTTCAGCAGTTGCATGATAAGAGAAAAGAGTTCCTGGCTCTGCAGATCATGACCTAAGTAAGTCTGTGCAGTGTTTGCAGGAATGGTCAGGCTCACCTTCAAGTGGAGTATTCTGACATTTTAAGTGTCCCAATATTAGGCATATACAGAGTCCTCTAGGTGGATTAGTGGTCTTCTGGGAATATATTTGCTATTTGCAGTAGTATAATTAGCTCATTTTCAGAGAGACTTAATTCTTCACTGTAATAAGGAAAAATGAAATAAAAAAGGGGGCTACTCATAAAAGCCCCAATTGAGTCATGGGCTAAAAATCTGGGTAGTGACCATCTCTTTTGGAACATTCCCTTTGAAGTGCAGTTTGGATAAACTTCATTGAATTCAGATTTCAGAGTTCAGGTGTGCTCTTCCCCCTTAAAATCAGGATTCTTAGGGTTACTTGGGTGTTCAGTCACTAACAAATCTTGCAGATTTATGGAGTCTGGCAAACTGAAAGAAGTTGAAACAGTAAGAAACCCACTCATTTTTGCAAGGCCAGTTTATAACATATTTTACTGAACATGAGGATTGAAATGCCTTTCAGTGGAACAGTAGGGTTCATAAATACCAGTGTATGGGTGTTAAAGGTAAGAAATTTTAAACATTTTCCCCAAACTGATATTCAAATAACTCTTCAGCTGTTCTTACTGCTACTGAATCTGTTAAACGTGTCTGTGAATGTCTTGGTGAAGCACTGCTTGTGTTTGTTACACAGGAGGCCCAGAATCTGATGGCTCTCACAAATGTGGATACTCCCCTGAAAGGAGGTCTTAATACTCCCTTGCATGAAAGTGACTTTTCAGGGGTAACACCACAGAAACAGGTTGTTCAGACTCCAAATACTGTGCTTTCCACACCTTTCAGGTAAACAGACTCCTTTTCTGATGGGTGCCTGGGTGGGCATGTATCTGTTTGGAGGTGGGTGGACAGAACAGATTTTGATGTGTAAAATAGTATCTCATGATTAGAGCTTCAAAACAAATTTTAACTCACTTTTATTTCAAGCCTATGTTGTACAAATTTCTCTTTCTCTGTGTCTTTAGAAGGCTCAGCCATGTCCTCTTCATCTGTATTCATATAGTGTATGGCTCACTGGAGTTTTGATCCAAAATGTAGCCTTCTGTGGTCTGGAGCAATATAAATTATTCTAGAGTAATGCAGGAATATAAATAGTAAGCTGCAGTGTCATTCTGTATGTGGATCCTGGCCTTTCCAAAGTATTACCTTGGAGTCGAAGATGTGGGAGGTCCCTTAGCCAAACCCACACTGAATTTTTGAAAAGTTGGAGTAAATATTTTATAAGCCATATATATCCAAAATAAAATATTTCTTGTATTGCCAATCTAAATACTACGGAATTGCTGGTTTAACTCTTACAGTGAACAAATATATGTCCCACAAATGCCAAACACCATACAGCTAAAACATGTTACAATTGGTACATTTTGTGTGTCAGGTTTTTCCACTTAGCTTCTAATTTTACTTGTGTCATGCTAGTAGGGAAAGTGGAGAATGAAATACAAAGGACCTTTATGGCAGCTTTTCCAAAGCAGCTTTATTTTGTTTAGAAGCGGTGTGCAAAAGTCCTGCTCTTTTAATTAAAAGAGCAGCTCCAGCAATGTGTGCTTTTTTTTAAGATCTGTTGGAATCAGTGTGGTACAAAATGAATGTAGAATTTGGCCTGGAGTGAGCTGGCTGTTGATTTGGTTTGTTTTATATTTTAAACAGTAGAGATACTCTAATTTTGTTGTTTGAGATTTTTGTTTGTGGTGTTTTTTTAGCTTCTGAAGTTCAGATTTGTACATGTAAATACGGTACCTGTGTATCAGTTTGGCTTGCTTGCAGAAATACTCTTTTCAGTGGGAAAATCCAAATCCTTGAGCAGAGGGAAAAGTTAATCAATCCGTGAAGTAGCACCTCATTCATGTAGTAGGTTATTGGGATAGAGAACAATATTCCTTCCCAGTCTAGAGGAGAAGCAACTGGGGCCCACCAAATCTAAGACTTAATCCATCTTGCCAACCACAGGTGCTTAGAAATAATTATTGTCATGTAATTACTTCTTGAATAGTCAGTGAAAACAAAGAGGCATTTTCAGGATGATTCACTCAGTTGCATGGTGGGACAGCCATTGAGCCAGATGATTGCAGGGTGAATGACTTGCCCAGGTGGTGGGGAAATCAGAGCTTACAATTCAGTCCTGATTACTGTATCCCAGAATAATGCCTGGTGACTGGATAAGCTCTTCTCTCAAAAGCAGCAGTGGGAGTTTGTGTTGGTGGAGTTCCTGAAGCTTCTGTTAAAATGATGATGTGCATAGATTTCAGCTTGACAGGACCTTGGTTACGCCTTGACAGGCTTAAACGATTTATTTTTAGGATTCTTGTAGTTGCACTTTACAGTTTCACTGCCTCCCAAGAAAAAATTCTAGATTAGATGTATAGACCGTGTTTATGTAACTTTTCCCAGTATTCAGACTTTTTAAAGTAGAGCTCTTAAGTAAAAGACTAATGGCTAACTGCACTTCACTAGAACACCCTCTCAGGGATCAGAGAGCTTAACTCCTCGAGGAGGACTGACTCCCAAACCTGCACTTGGCACAACTCCTGGGAGAACCCCGCTGCGGGATAAACTGAACATCAACCCAGAAGAGGGAATGGCAGATTACAGTGACCCATCCTATGCAAAACAAATGGTAAGCAGTATTTAAGACGTGGAAATCAATGCTCTCTTAATTTTCAGGGGTTTTAATTCTCATCTGCTGAAAAGAATTTTATTTTATAATAAAACCAGATGTTATTTCTTCCATCTGCCAACAGGTCTGTCCTCATCACACCATAAAATACAGTCTGTCTGTAAAAGAACAGAAATCTTGCTCCTTAGAATGGTTTTCAGTATGCTCAGTAAACACACTCTAAAACTGTTTGTCGGCAAAGACATAGTTAAGTGTCCATCCTATTTCTATCTCTGAAGCTGAGCAGGAAATGCATCTTGAGCAAAGATTCATTTTTCTTGCAGTCCTGCACAATCCTCAAATCCCTCATCATCTTGGCTTCCAGATTTACCTACAGGACCTTTTCATCAGTCTGTCGTGTTGACAACACTGAGCTAAAAGAGTGTAATTTTTACATTAGGAGCACTTGGGTTTGAGATGTCCAGAAATCTGAGTCCCATCCAGACTCTTTCATCACGTTTGGCAACAGATGTTTCCATTCTTGGAGATTCAGCCAGATGGACCCTGCCAATTAGACGTGGTATAAAAGGGCATATACGTAATAGGTAGCACCTTAGGAGCTCCTTTTATGTGGCTGTCCTGCAGCCTCGACTGTGGCTTTCAGTATCTCCCACCTGAGCTATTGACAGGGGAGTTTTTTTGGCCTAGCTGAGGATATCCAATCCAAGTGTTTGGTGTGTTCTCACAAAAATAACTCTTCAAGTTCAAAATTCCAGAGCTGCTCTTAGCTTGAAGGAGAAGCTTTATTTGATGTACTTATACTTTGGTGCTGTCTTAGCCTTTTTATAGTAAAAAGACTTTTTGCTACTAGAAGGGAAACTGGGGCTTCAAATTCCTGGTGGACTCCACTGGTTTGCAGATCTGGTGCTTTCTGGCTTTGCAGCAGACTGAGGTGGCCAGGGGATAATTAGCATGTTGTTCCTGTCTCTTAATGCAGATGAATGGAGTTTGATTGTGTTGCACTCGGTATTGCGCTGCGTTCAGTGTATGAATCCAGAAGCATCTCATGTCACTGCTCTTCCCACAGGAGAGGGAGTCTCGGGAGCACCTGCGCATGGGGCTCATGGCCCTCCCTGCTCCAAAGAACGACTTTGAGATTGTTCTGCCTGAAAATGCAGAAAAAGAACTTGAAGAACATGAAGTAGATGAAACCTTTGTAGAAGATGCTGCTGATATAGAAGCCCGCAAGCAGGTCAGTGTGTGAGATGTGGATGGTGCCTTTTGTTTAAAATAAAATGCATTCCTTGTATGGTTCCCATTGTTTCACACCTGTTTAGTGGAAGTGGTACAGCTTCTTCTGCAGGATAACAAAGTAAAATGTACCTGTTTTCTTTGCTACTATCAGAGTATACACACAGAGGCCAAATCAGTTTTCTCTCTAAATAATTTCTTAATTTGTTGATGTTACATATCACATCATTTTCTGCCATGAAGTCCTTAAGAGTTTCTGTGCCCTACCTCCTGCATTTGTCCCTCAGAAGATAAAAATATAATTAAAAGCTTTTTTCTACAGTGGCACATGTGTGATTTTAAGTACATAAGAATTGTGCTTTTTTTCAGTTTCAGATTATTCTCTCAAGGTTAAAAGTTGCTGTTTGTGAAAGGTTAGACAGATATATACAAATTCAGGCAGGCTGGTAACACACAGATAAAAATCTGCCCTGCGGGGAATTGGTACTCTTGGCTGGTAGCAGAGGATTACCCAGACAGCCGAGTTGTGAATGGGTCCCTGTTGTTTTGTTTTGGTTTAGAATCAAGGAAGGCTAAACAAAGTACAACCCTAAATTCTGCCAGTTAAATGGCTGTACTGGCCAGTAACCAGAGACACTTTTAAGTCTTTTTAACAACAGTCCCTTTTCTATTTATTGTTTATCCTAAGTTTTGTGTTGCAAATCTCATTTTGTTATATACCTTACATAAATACAAATGTTTTTCATAAAAATAAATGGGATTTTTGAGTCCAGAGAAGTTTTTGCCAATAGCTGTGCTTTGACAAGTGAACAAAACATTTTTTAAAATCCAGTGCTTTGCTATCTTTTAATGGGATAAGCATTTCCCAGAATTTGATTCTTTGTGTGTCCCATTTGGGGAGGAACATGTTCTGTACGCATATGTACGCATATGTCTTGTGCATACTTACCCTAATAAAAAGTCTGAACAAATACAAGTAATATATGTGTTTAGAATAGAGGAAAGAATTTGAGTTGTACAATCATACAAGAAAAGAGCATCCTACCTCCAAGTGAGGATGTGACATGCTGGGGTTAGAACATGGAAGACATTGGTCAGTGTTCCTGAAGTTTCTGACAATACTGGCTTTTCATGTTATTTATTGTTTAAAAGTGTATTGTAAAGAGAATTCTCATGTTTTTACACTTTCACAAGTATCGTTTTAGTGATACATGGACTTTAAGTCATTGAAGATGACAAATAGAATCCTGGCTGCTAATTTAAGAGTATTTCTTTTCCTGGTGGATTTGATGGCTGAAGAGTTAGAGCAGTTGTCACACGTGGAGAAATGTGTAAAGAATGAAAGCTGGAGTTGACACTGAAGGAGAATTTGATGCCTGGAAATGACTTTTGAAGATCTCTCTTCTCTTAGTCTGCTGTGCTCTTCCCATTCACTTCAGAGGCAGTAAATTATGTTGTCATCACATTATTTAGCTCTGGCTTAGTAACATGAAGTCTTTATACTGGAAGGAATCTTTACTGCAGTAATCAATTAGTTTTTATATCATATACATTCCTAGGCAGCATCTGATTGTGTTACAGTGGCTGGAGTAACACTTGGCTTGTTTGTTTAGGCTCTCCGAGAAGCAGAGCGTGCCAAAGAACTGAAGAGAATGCACAAAGCTGTGCAGAAGAATCTACCACGGCCCTCAGAAGTAAGTGGAAACGAAATTCACTGTTAAAGAACAAAAACTAAAAGTAAAGGCTTTAACCATTATAGGAGGAAATAGAGTCTAAGGATATCATGAGAGAGTGTAATCTTTGTTTGACTATGCTGATTTACAGGAAACTTCCCCAGCAAAGTTGCCATGAGGTATTTCATCTGCACAAATGCTGAGATTGCTGCATTAGTCACACCACAAGGGATTTTGGCACCTGCTCTGCAGGGTTTAGTTGATACATAAAATTCATACTTGAGATGAGATTGATTAATTTAATATTATCTTTGGTATATATGATATTTACAAATGTCTTTTTATTCCTGGGCAGGTTAATGAAACAATACTGAGACCTTTAAATGTGGAACCACCTCTAACAGATTTGCAGAAGAGTGAAGAACTCATAAAGAAAGAGATGATCACTATGCTTCATTTTGATCTTTTACACCATCCATTTGGAGAACAGTTTACTGGTAAGAAAGGGAAAGGCCCAGGATTTGGAAGCAACAATGCAGAGCATATGGCTTACTTGGAGCAAAATCCTTATGAGAAGTTCTCCAAAGAGGATCTCAAGAAGGTGAGAATTGTGTGGTCTAAGAAGACCTAAAGTCTCATTAAACCGTGGTTCTGTAATCTTGGGGAAAAAAGGTGGGTCCAAGCCTGCGCAGAATTCAGTTGGGAGGTCTCCAGAGGGTTGTATGAAGATCTATAATCATAGAGTTGTTGAGGTTGAAAAAAGACCTCTAAGATAATCAGGTTGGACCATTAACCCAGCACTGCCAAGCATTAAGGATAATTTAGTAAGGATGATTTACATGCAGATTCTCCTTTCTGTGAGCTGATGTTAATCTGGGCACTCAGCAGAATGATGAAGATGCTGTATTTGCCCATAGCTATTGCTATTTACGTTGAAATTTGAGTGTGTTGTGATTGCTTATCATTTTAAATAAGGGTAAGAGCAATAATACCCCAACAGTTACCAAATTCTACTTCACTGTTTCTGTAAATTGGTGCTAAATCATGGAGGCATTAACCAGGTGTGATACTCACCTGCATTTCCTTAGTCCAGAGTTAGGAAGCATTTTCTTCAAAGCAGTGCAGACTAAATAGGACAGTGGTAGTCAGCTTGTAACATGGAGCAGCAAATCAAGTTGTTTAATTATGCTTGACAAGCTCGATCCAGGTGAGCTGTGCTGTTGCAGAGCCTGCTGGGCTGTGGCAGCTGATCTTACAGCCATACCTGGTCCTGAAGTGCTGAACAGGCAGATTGGGTTGTGGCTGGCTGCAGTGAGTGGGTGGCCTGGGCACCATGTCCTGTTTTGCATTGTAATCCCAAGTTAAACAGCAGCCCTGGACCGGGGTTCCGGTTCAGGGTGTTCATTTATTTAAGCAGCTACAGATGTTGCCTTTTGCTGCCAAGCGACAGATAGGCAATTCTGTGGTTTAGCTCTTTCAAAGAGCTTCACCTGTGAAGCTGTGCCAGTAAGCTTTGACCAAATGCCTACAGAAATAAAAATTAGTGAAAAAGGACAAAATAACATGCCACCAAGTTGTCTGTCTCTCTAGACTTGTCCTCTAACAATACCTGTTGTATCTCTACACCTAAATCCCATAATCCTTTAAGGTGACTCTGAAGATACACAAGCACATTTAAAATCCATGTCCTTGACCATTTCTGACCAGTGAATAGAGAGCCTAAAAGGAGAAACACTGAACAGTATGTACTTCCAATTTGTTGTTAAATGAAAAATTATACTTCAAGATTTCTTACCAGGAGAAGTTAAAGATGGAAAATACAGTTAGATCATGAATTTTATTGCCCTGCCAGTGTCAGATTGTTCCCTTAGGAATGTTCTCTGAGTGCTTTCTCTGGTTGTTCTGAAGTGCAGCGATAATCAGGTTTGCTGTCACTTCCCTTAGAGACTATTACACAGTCCAGTAGTTTTTGTCTGGAAACTTTCTTCAGAATCCCTGGAAGTTTTGTCTCCTAACTGATGGGCGGAAGTTTTTTTGCATCCCTGCTCCTGCTTGCTCTCTAACATTCAGCACAATATTCCCTCTTTGTCTAAAATCCAGTTTGAACCAGGAAATTTTCCTGTATGTGTGATCTCATCTGGGGCTTGTTTATTTTGCTTTACTTCATTTGTTTTTAGAACATCTTCTCCTAAAACCCTTTCATAAAATACTCCTTTCTTTTCCTGATGTGTAGTTCTCTTTTGGGAAGGATTAGTAGTGGTAGCAGAGGTGCTGGGCATGGTGTGCTGAGCTCCTGAAGCTGGGGAACACTTCGGGTGCCACAACTAAATAGCCTCAAGTAGTTCTTCACAGTGTACCAGCCTCAACTAATTGAAATGTATAAGGTTTAGCTTTGTCACGTGTGGTTGGGTTACTCCTGTTTAATCTGTCTTGACCATCAAGGACAGGTAATTAATTTTCCTTTTCCCAGTATCTTTGGAATCATCTAATCTGGTGATACCTGAATTTCTACCTGGTCAGTGTGCAGTTACAAAACATAACATCTGCTCACAGTAAGATACCTACTGCTGATAGGGAAATTTGTGCTGCACCTGTAACTCCTGTTGAAAGAGAGGACATGGACATGATCTTATAACCAATGGAGTTCAGATTGGCAAAGACATTTTACCTTTTTAGTTATTAATAAAATTGGAAGGACCTGGGTGCCTGTAATTTTGCGAGCCACACTCTTTGTCAGAAGTATTAAGAGTTGTGAGAACAACAACAATCTTTTTAGTTCTTTGTGAACTTTGTAAACTAAACTGGAAGCAGCAGAGTGCTCATATCTCACCAGTTCTTCAGCCCCAGAACATGTTAGTTACAGTCAGAGTTGTATTTCCTACAGCAGAGCTTATGCAGCTCACCCGGGAATGTTTAGACTTGACTTTCCAGGTTGTGTGGAGAAGGGCAAGCAAAAGGAAATGAAAAGTGATTTTTGTTTCATAGAACAGCTGCTTCTGTCTGTACAGTTCTCCCTCCCCTCAAGGTCCCTGCTTTTATCTCTGTTCTTCTGCCGCAAGAAGTATCTTGCTGTGCCACAGCTTTCATTAGCCATGCCAGAGTGATGTCAGGTCTGGCCAAATTATATAAAATGGGGGATAGTTGTGCTGTGAGGAGCCTTCTAGCCTGGGTTTCATTTATAATCCACAGCATCTGTGTTTGATTTCATAGTTAGCTTAACCTGATGGTGAGCTTTGAGTATGAAAAGAAAAGCTGCCCCCATGAATTGCACACTGAAGGTTTGAAAAGAAGAGGAATTTCCTTGTATCCTGTGTATTGTAACTGCAGTTTCTCTCATCCTTTCCAACAGGCACAGGATCTACTGGCACAAGAGATGGAGGTGGTAAAGCAAGGAATGGGGCACGGGGAGCTGTCAAGTGAAGCTTATAACCAGGTGTGGGAAGAATGTTACAGCCAAGTGTTGTACCTGCCTGGACAGAGCCGCTACACAAGGGCTAACTTGGCCAGCAAAAAGGACAGGATAGAGTCACTTGAAAAGAGACTCGAGGTCAGTGTCACTTTTTTCTGCCTTCTGCACCTCCTTATTTTTAAAGTTTCCTTGAGTTTTGGGGTTTTTTTTTTGTAGGAGTTTAGTCAAGTCTTTTGAAGGGATTAATTTGAAAAGGTTGTTGAGGAATTCTAGGGAGTTCATAGATGTTTTTGAGGTACTTAAACCAATTTCTCTCATCTTCCTCCTCAAAATATCCCCACACAGAGTACTCCCACATACAGTTTCTCTCTGCACTATTAGCTGGGACACAGCTCATCCACTTTATTCTCAGCTGGAGAGAAGGTCAGGTTCTGCTGTCTCTTAATTGCATGTGGATTTTTTGTTGTTTTCCTAATCTCTGCTGTGAGTGGATCAGATCTTTCTCATTTTGCACTTTGTCCTTGATTGTGGCCAGTATGAGGAGAAACTTCAGAGAAAGATGCTTAAAAAAACCATCTCTGTCCCAAAGCTCCTCTCAAGTTCTCTTTCCACCTTAAGATTTGGTTTCTGACTATTACATACATAAAGGTTTAGATAGTCCTGAATTCCTGCCAGGCTGGCATCTTCTGCCCATTATAGTGATTCCCTGCAAATAAGAACAATGAATGTTTATGCTCCCATTCCACTATATCAGACCCTTTGACACTTATTTCCCTTGCCCAGTCACCTCGCTGGATTTTCACCCAAACTAAAAAAACCATACAAAAACCCCAAAACAGACAATGTTCATGATAACATGTAAGCTTGTCTGAAATGGTTTCTACCCATAGAATATGTTTGGTTTGACTTGCAGTAAGTCATTAAATGTTTTCTAAAGTACCATTTTAGCCTAAAAGTCTTTCTAAATTATGCAGGCATCAGATTATTTTTTTGCATGGTAAAAGGAAACTTTACAAAAAAAAAGTTTTTCTGTATTTAACATCAACATAGCTACTGTTGCTAGAAGTAAACCTCCCCAAACAGCTGCTACCCCAGAAATAACATGAGAGAGGCCAGAAAGGCCGAATTTTCATTTGGTTCTTACCCATGAAATTCAATGTGAGTCTGTGTTTTGTAGAGTCAAACACACACTGTCAGTCAAGAGCGTTGTCGAGGTACAGATCCCGCAGTTAGCCAAGCTCTTGGGCTCGGAGCAGTTCACCTGCATGTAGTCTGGCAGTAAGGGCTGGGTATGAGCTGCAGAGCCCCTGTCGTGCTGCTGCTCACCCAGCAGAGAGCACCATTGCCCTGCTCAGCGCTGCCTGACAAGCTCTCACTTGATCTGCTTTCCCAAACCCGTGTGGGAGCTGAGCAGCAGCCTGGCCGTGCATGGCAGCAGGGCCGGGCGGGCAGTGTGCCAGCAGTTGGAGGGCTGCACCTAATTTGTGTACAAATGCTTTTGAAATTTAAATATCTTAGGCCCGAAACGACATTAGAAGGGCATTATTAAAGTTGCAAAGTCGAACAGTCCAAGTTAGGGAATGCACGAACGGCCTTAATTTGCCTATGCATATGCTTTTTGAGACAGTCTTTAATTTCATGATTGCAGCCTAGTTTTTCCACAGACTCATTTACTGCACAGGGTGGATGGTGCTTGCTTAATGAGTAGCTCTTGAATATTTTGTTTTCTCTTAATTGTTTGGTGTGTGGCCCTGTGCCTTTATCCCGTGCACTGTTTCTGCAGTCTAAATTGGTTACTTCTGTGTGGGCTTTCTTGTGCTGTTGATTTCTGTCCTTCTCTTCCCAGTATTTGAATGAGTAGTTGGTGGTGGAATGCTTATTAAGGATACTGAAGCAAAGTAAGGTCAAGTTTATCATTCATCAAACTCGTGTGTGTTTGTTCTAAGTGCTCGTTGCTCTGCAGTCACAAGACAGTCACCCAGGAAGCAAAATGTGAATCAGAGGTCTTGCCAAAAAAAAAAAATTGTGTTTCGTTTGCTGCCACCATTGCATGGGACTCGGAAAGACACTTAACATAATCCCTTTAGCTGTGTCCCATCAGGCTGAGAAAGATGATCCTGCCCCTCTGCTCAGCCCTGCTGAGGCACATGTGTAGTGCCATGTCCAGTTCTGGGCTCCTCAGGACAACAGAGACACGGAGCTCCTGGAGCATGTCCAGTGCAGGGGGACAAAGATGGTAGAGGGATTGGAGCATCTCCCTGAGGAAAGGCTGAGGGAGCTGGGGCTGTTCAGCCTCAGAGGAGACACAGCTGAGAGGGGCCCTCAGCCCTGGGTGTCCCTGTCTGCAGGGAGGGCTCAGAGCAGGGCCCAGGCTCTGCTCCGGGGGCCCAGCAATGGCACCAGAGGAACGGGCAGGAACTGACCCCAGGAAGTTCCACCTGGACATGAGGCAGAACTTCTGTCCTGTGCAGTGACTGAGCCCTGAACAGACTGTCCAGAGAGGGTGTGGAGTCTCCCTCACTGGAGATATTCCAGAACTATCTGGACACAATCGTGTGCCCTGTGCTCTGGGTCATTCTGTTTGAGCAGGGAGGAGGGACCAGATGAGCTACTGTGACCCCTTCCAGCCTGACCCATTCTGTGCTGTGATCAGTCACTGCAGCCGTAAGACTCTGGCTAATACAGCTACATCCCCTGGGACCTCAGAGTGCTGCTGGACGAGGCTGATGGCTTGGTGCACTTGCACACACAATCCTGCTCTCCCATTTTCCTGTGTTCCGAAATACCACCCCCCAGTCCAGGCAGGCACCGGGGTTAGCAGAGCCCCATGACTGCAGGTGCAGTGAGCGCTGTGCTGCCTCTCACAACTCACTCTTGTTGAGTGCAGGTGGACTCTGTGCAAAGTTAAATTTGACCTGAAAATCTCTCCCAAGTGTGTGCAAAATGCAGTTTAGTGCAGCTCTGTGGCCTGACCCTAAAAGGTCCTTCCTAAAAGCAAGATATACATATACAGGTTTTTTAAGCATGGGTCACCTGCTGAATCATTTTTTAAACAATAAATAAAAAGCATAGCAGTTTAATGAACAAATAAATATGCAATGAAAAAAGCACTGATTTTTTTTTTACCTAACCCATTCTCAGCAATGACAAAACCCACCTTCATTTTAATGTTTTTCCAAGGAAAATTGTCTGAAAGCAATATCAGTTGAAACAGATATTTTAATGGGAAGTATCAAGACAAGCTTAATGAAAAGCAGGGATATTAGCTCAGCTTTCAGTATCCCAAGACACTTGCTTGTACTCTTAACTTTCTTTAAGAGAAGAGTAGAAGCTGTAAAACAGAGTTTGCCAGCAACAGCAACTTATATTGGTCAGTTTTGGGGGCTGCTTCTTCCCCTTTATAGTGCACTAAGATCATTAGCAAAAAAACCCACGAGAGTGTAGTGATATTTGGCACAGCTGCACATGGGGAAGCCACTGTCTAATAGTTCCATATGGGACTGCTGACACACTGCAGATCCTGTGCAAAAAAATCAGGCTATTTCTGAGTCTGTCTTCGTCGTTCAGAGATTTCTGGCTGGATTGATGGTGTGGACACACAGTCATCTTCCTCTAATTGTCCTGTTCTCACTGCCTGAGTGGTTTAGTCATGGCAGCCTATGTTGACATGACATTTATCTTTCTCAAATGGATGCTGATATCACAAACAGATTTGTGCTGTTACTGATGAACTTGAGGAGGCAAAGTGGAGCCGTTGTGGAGAGCTTCTGTTTGGCTGGGTGTCCTGTCCAGGCATCCACAGTAATGCACAGCTCAGCTGTAGTTCTGATGTTGGAGTGTACTGCTGTGTATTAGTAATACTTTTCATTTCTTTGTTTTGAGGGGTTTGGGCTCTTTGAATGTGTTACTTAATGTGGTTTAAGAGTGCTACAAGATTAGTATGTGAACTTTCTTGCATTACAGATGGGGAATTTGAGGTCCATACAAGTGAATCCCTGTGACCTCAGTATGTGTCTGTGGTATGCCTCTAGATTTGTGGAATTTTCTGATCTTTCCAATAGCTTCTAGAAATCCAGACTATTTTTTCAGGCTAGGGTACTCTGAAGAGCAAGTGATTTCAGAAATTGGAGTTTTCTGATGCTTGCAGGGGTGTTCAGTAACTGCTTCAGTTCTCTGCAATATCTTTAGCTCCCTTCTCTTCCAAACAATATATTTATAAAGAAAAGCATTCCTACTAACATACATTAAACTAGGTTTATTTATTTCATTATAAGATGAAATGAGACAGTAAAGGCATCTATTTAACAACCTAGTTGCTTCCCTTTGTAGTTCACAACATAGAAACTTCCTGCCATCTTTACTTTTCCTTTGAAGATAGTTAATTGTCTTGGGGTGACTTGGCAAGTTGGCTTGCAGAATACAAATACTTTTGCTAACATTGTGGTGGTTAACATTATCATTTCAGCTGATTACTAAATTCTAAATGCTATTGGAAGCCTACAGGGGAAATGTTCAAGATACACGGTATATGCAAAATACAGTAAATTATCTATTCTTTGCAGTATCTGAGATACATCAGGGTGGTGATTTACCAAAGTGTTGATTTTTGCTTTTGATTGCAGCCCAAGTCCTCTGAGTTAGTTCAGATTAAAAACAACTTGTTTAGCTGGAGTTTTATGGGTTACATGGTACACTCTGCTGCAGGGTGTATCACTTAGTTTATTGGAGATTGTATTTTAATTTCTCTCTAGTGTATGTGCATCTGAAGTTTGTGGTTTCTTCTGCATTTTCAGGTGTGCCTGTACTAAGAAAGCACCTGGAGAAAATAAGAGATTATGTAGGACTAGGAATAGAGAAATTACTCACAAAACTAAAATACAGTGAAAATCCTGAGTAGTGTTGCTTTTATGGTCCCACGTTACTTCGTGCTAATGTCTTGCCTTTGTGGTATATGCTTTTTTTAGTAAGGTCTGTTGAGAATATAGTTGGCAGCAGAGGATCGCAGCAGAAGGTTATCAGGCATCTTCACTGTCAAATTGTTCAGAATCTGGTAACTTAGCGTGCTTAGAAATAAAGTTCAGCATTGACAAAGCTCTCATTGCAAAGGCCTTTGCACTCCCTCACTGTTCGTAATTGAGTGCTGCAGGATCACCATGGGGCTTCTGCTGGGATTGAGAGCAAACCAGGCTCTTTGCCAGCTCCTTTATTGCCTGGGCTTCCACAATGTTGTCAGCCTCTGGACGAGGCCAGTGCAAGCACTGTGGGTGTGCAGGGGTGGCGTTTGAAGGTAATTACACTGTGCTGGCTGCCCTGTGACCTCACCAGACACAGCAGTAACCCGTGTTTGCTTATGGTTAATCAAAGCTCTTGGCGTTGGGTGGGTGTTGCTGTGTGTGATCTTAATGCAAGGTTTTTCTTTCCCAGTGAGTGGTAGAGAGTTTCCCAAGAAGTTTAGTAAAAATAATTAGATTTTCATCATGACCTGTTCTTCTAGACATGTTTCTGCTGTGATTGAGATAGGATCATAGAATCATTAAGGTTGGAAAAGACCTCTAAGGTCATCAACCTTATACCACCTCCTTGTTCACCTCTAAACCATGTCCTCAAGTGCCATATCCACACATTTTTTGAACGCTTAAGGGATGGTGACTTTACCACTTCCCTGTGCAGCCTGTTCCAATGCTTGGCAACCCTTTCCATAACAATTTTTTTTCTTCCTAATATCCAGTGTAAACTACCCCTGATGCAATTTGAAGCCATGTCCTCTCATCCTGTCACTTGTTACCTGGGAGAAGAGACTGACAGCCACCTCAGTACAATCTCCTTTCTTTGTAGAGAGTGTATATAGGTATCACTCATAAAACTGCTGGTCTTAGAAGCAGTTCCCAAATAAAAATGTTCAAAGTGGACTTTAATGTCATTGCTGTAGATCAGCAGTGACTGCTGACTTACACAGTAACGTTTCTAGATTATTGTAGTTCTAGGTAGTTGGATGCTGTGCATTTCTGTGGCAACACTTCACTGTATTGTCTTTACTCAGCAGTCACACCAACTCATGTTATGATGTTTGAAGAGAAGTCATTATAATTTCTGGAACATACCTCAGGGGGAGTAAGCTCTTGGGTCATTAAATTTGTCTGTGAGTAGAGAGAATAGCGTTCTTCAGATATCAGTAAGTCATAATGGTATAATGATCTACATGGCTAAGTACAACATAGGAGTTTGTCTGGGGCTTGCCTGTTAAATTGGGAAAAGGCAGCTGGTCTAGTTTCAGTTGTGAAGTTGTAGTTGCTTACCAGCAGTGCCTTAAATTGAGGATTTTTTGTAAGTGAAAAACTTTGTGGGAACCCAGTCAACTAGATTAATTTCTTGCTTTTTCGTGTCTTAACAGCCACGTGTTCAGTCCCTCTTTGCCCACTCTGATCCTGATCAGCACCTTTTCATGATCCTCATTCTATCATACCTTAAGTAAAGCACCTTACTGGTGAGGCCAGATTGGGCTTGGATTTGGGCTTGGAGCAACCTGGTCTAGTGGAAGGTCTCCCTGCCCATGGCTGGATGGCTTGAATGATTTGATCTTTCAGGTCCCTTCCAACCAACCAAACCCATTCTCTGATTCTGTGATCTTCAGTGTCACAGCAGAAATGTGAAATTGTGTCAAGCCCATGGAGTGGTTTCAGTCAATGAGCTGAGCTAATGTTGTTTAATAGATTGAGGCCATATTGTTCTACACTGGACGTGCAGTTTTGGTTTGATACTAACTCCAAGCCTCAGCTTCTAGCAGAGTTGACTTACCTTTTACTAAATTAAAGGTAACTAAGGCAGGGCTCTATGGAGAATTTTGCCTAGTCAAACTCTAGACAGATGAAACAGTGTTTCAAGCTAAAAATGGAGAATTCTGTTCAAGAGCTTGGAACTGAAAAGGTATTTTTAAACAGAGAAATTAATGACTTATTTTTTAAAAAATAGGTAATTGTTGAGTGCACTGTAATCTTGTAAAGGCAGATGACCCAGCATGGCCAGAGGATTCTGTAGTGTTGGGGTCCTCGTTGTGCCTGGGGTAGTTGGAAATGCCTGGCCTGGAGCACGAGCTGCTGTTGAGCTGAGCGCGCTCTCGCCCCAGCCACTGCGGCTGAGCCAGCACAAGCCAAGCTCACAAACCTGCCATTCCAATTAAGTTAATCCATCTCCTGCCAGCAGAACTGAAATGGGGAGGGCCACGTGTGGGTCTGAGGTGAGGAAGGAAGTTAAGTAACGTTTAGAGTAGTCCTATATATGTTCCAAGAGTACCCTGCTCAGCCGGCGTAGCTGAAGCTGGCAGAGGGTTTCCCTGCACAAGTGAGGCAGCTTTGTGATGATGTTGATTCTCCAAGGTCACGGAACAGGTTGGTTTACTTTGACTGTGGCTCTGCTCCGAACATGCAGCAGTTTTTCTTCCATGTTTGTTTAATCCATCCAGCATGATTAGGAAGACCAATTAAAAGACAAGAGAGCTTAATGCTGTTCAGGGATTACCAGAAGCTCCACATTAAATGGAAGGAAAACAAACCAGTCAGTACAGGGAAAAAGCCCTTGGAACTGAGAAGGGGTGTCCTCAGTAGACCTGGTGAAACGAGAGCTCTGAAAATGCAGTTTTTAAGACACTTGAGCTCTTCCTTCTTCAGGGTCAGTTTTTCTTAAATCTTTCCCAGTGGATGTTTGTTCTCATAGGGAGTCCTTCCCTGTCCTTCGTTGTCCTTAGTTCAACCTTACAGCTAACCTCCTATCTAAAATTTCCTTCCCAAGTTTAAGTCACTCTTCCTTTCTCAGTGGCCATAAGAACAGATTAATTTTTCACAACGAGTTTCGTGATATTTAAAGTAGTGTGTTGTGTCTTTCTTCTTTTTCTCTATTTTTATTAGACAGAGGAAAAACAAACCAAAAATACCCCTGGTTTTCCAGTCAGTCTCCCTTTTCTAGATTATGTTTTATAAACCTCTGGTTATGTCTGTTGCTCTTTTAGCTCTTTTGTCTGCTGCTTGTTTTGGTTTCTCTTCCTTGGTTCTCTAGTGCAGTACTGAAAACTGAACACCCCTTTACGAGTCATGAGGGAAGGCTTTTACATCAGAGATTTGGGATAGGATGAGGCTCCCACACTTGCCTTAACATCATATATCATCTTACCCCATGTCTGTACATGCTGTTCTCATTTTGCTGTAGCTGGTATAAAAGTCAGCAGAACCAAAGCTGGCCAAGGAACAGTACAAAATAAATAAGTGGAGAAATCTTTCAAATGTCTTTACTCTTTCTGTTAGGTTCAGGGGGAAATGGTTGTCAGATTTTACTCAAATCTATTTCTTTGCTTTAAGCAAATAATGTAGACTACTGTTTAAACACACCTCTTCATAACTGCTTGGAATTTTTAGCTTGGTATCTGAGCCTTAAAATTTTATGAAGCTTGAACTGAAATTATATGCAGTTGTTGGCACTAATGCAGCAGTCAGCAATTTTTAATAAGTAGTATTTGTTACAAAAGCTGAGACCTCCTTTTGACCTTTTCATAGTAGGTCCTAAAATTTTGTAGTTGGGAGGGAGGGGAAAAGGTGGTGAGTATTCACATTTCTCCATAAGCAGAGAAGGAAGAAAGGACTGTTATTTCTGGTTTTAGATACTTTGTCCCCCTTTTCTTACTTTTTTTTTTTTTACGTCAGTGAGGTCTATGATAATCCAAGATGGACAAGGAGCTGAGTAGAAAAGCAATATAGCAGCCTATAACCTAAGGAGCTCTAGTAGTTAAGAGTCCAGTATCCAGACGAACTCAGAAATACTAAGTCCAATTCCCATTGTCTAAAAATTTCAATAGTGCTTAAATAATCCAGGTCTGACACTATAATAAGTATTAGACTTGAACTGGCTTTGTTAAAAGCTTTAAATTTAAAAATGCTGTATTATATCTAATACCTTAAGACAGTACACACATAGGGTGGCATTGATCTACCTGGTCTTGGATAGCAGTGTCTGAACAAACAGGTTGTGCTCCCATCACAGTCAGTGAAGAGCCCTTCAGTGGGGTGTTTAATCTTGTCCCGAGGCCCTGATCAGATGAGCCATGCCCTGGAGTTGCCAGTTTCTCTCCTGATGACAGAAAGACCTCCTGTGACAAAGTCAGGTGTTGATGTCTAAAGCCAAGCAAAGTGAATCCCAACTGAAGAGTGTGAAAGTGCGAGACCAAGCCAGTACTGCCACTGCTGTTGGTGCTATTTGGAATATGAGGGTAATTCAGGGCTTGTGACCACAGTGCCCTAATCCAGTCCTTTTTTGTATGGTGGGGATAGAGCTGATAACTGTTTAGGTCCTCAGGTACTCAGTGTTTAACATTTTATTAGAAAATGAGGTTGTCGAGAGATCACAGAATCACAGAATGGTTTGGCTTGAAGGGGTCTTAAAGCTCAGCTTGTTCCAGCCCTTTGCCATGGGCAGGGACACCTTCCCCTATCCCAGGTTGCCCAGAGCTCCATCCAGCCTGGCCTCGGACACTTCCAGGGATGGGGCAGCCACAGCTTTTCTGGGAAACCTGTGCCAGGGCCTCACCACCCTCGCAGTAAAGAATAAGATCTTCACTCAAGGTGACAGAACACTGGAACTTCTCTAAATGGTCTTTTTTAGCCTGCTCTGAAGAGTAACGTTGTGATGGGAGTTTCATTTCACACCAGCCATACTCTAATTGTCTGCAATGCTGGGAGCAACATGGACAGTTGATCTTTGTTACATTAGGCTTCTGTTGCAAACAAAATTCTGTTTGTCTGTGCATCCATCTATTCCATGATCTCTAAATGTCAGTGGCCCTCAACACACATTTTTCGTCCAAGAAACAGTAACTGGAAAATAGTTCATTGGCTGCACAGCTGTATTTGTTGTTGCAGTAATAGCATATTATTTACCAGTGAAGACATTTAAAGCTTTCATACTTTTCCATCAGAGAGTATCCTCACAAATCCCTAATCTATTTATTTAATTTTCTCTAGATTTCTATAAATATTGAAAATGAGGCGCCTTTCTGTATGCTTAAAGCACCTTGGGCATAGCTTAAGTCTGCATTGCAAACAGAGTTTGAAAAGCATAGCAGTCTGCATCTCTCTCCCCAGGAGCAAACTAGACAGCTCAGAAAGTCAAATTTCTCTTTCACTCACCCATTAACAGTTTGCTCCCTTGACCATTCACTTTGTTTATCTCTGCACCACCAACTAAAACTGTTCTAAATGAGTGAATAAATTGTTAAGGAGTAGGTTTCTGCACGTTGCAGAAACCTGCAGCTGTGTAACAGAGGGTACTTCAGTACAGTTGGAGGGCTGGAAGGTTGATGAAATGCACTTCGCAGTAGCTTGGTGTGTAAGACTGATGGCTGGGGGTGTCTGGCTGACTGGTTACCACTGTGAAGGGCAGATCCCTTTGCAGTAGTTCCTTACCAAAGGAGTTCAGCTTCATTGGTAATAAATGATATATTGGGTAATTGTAGCAGTGAAAAGCTTCTGCCTTTTGGTTGATTGTTGGTAATTTCTTTGTATGTGAGAATGTTCACCAGCAAAGCTTTGATTTTTAAAGTGAGGCAGGGGTTGGTGACTCACTGTGGTTCCAAGTTAGCCTTTTATATTTTAACACTTGAGAAACTTTCATATTTTATTTCATGTCCTGCACTAATATATCATTAAGTGTGGCAAAAATCAAAATCTGAGAAGTCGGATTCCTTTTTTCTTGAGCTTGGCACTGTTCACAAAATCCTTTCTGTAAAAAAGGATTTTGCTTTGGGTTTTTTTTTTGTTTTCAAGGAAGGAAGTAGCATTAGGAAAGCCTCAACAAGGAGCTTTATGTTCCCATTTAGAGATGTGAACTGCTGTACCCTTCCACAGTTGTGCTCAGTGGTGGAAGCCTGTGTTCTTTCTTGGTTTCATAGGATCATAGAATGGCCTGGCCTGGAAGGGGCCATAGGGCAGGGACGCCTTCCACTATCCCAGGTTGCTCCAAGCCCTGTCCAGCCTGGCCTTGGACACTTCCAGGGATCCAGGGGCAGCCACAGCTTCTCTGGGCAACTTGTTCCAGGACCTCACCACCCTCACAGGGGAGGATTTCTTCCAAATATTTAATGTAATGTAATCTTCATCTTTAGGCCATTTGTGATTGGGATTCAATGGTAAAGATTTCTTTCATGCCTTCTTCCAGACTTTAAAAATTCTGATGGCTATTTCATGCTTTTAGTGGTCATTTAATTTTGCCCCAGGTATAAAAATACACAAAGGCTTCTGTTACCTTTGCTATTTATAAATGTTTTATATAACATTTATAACATACTAGCATGAGTATCTTCAGTTATTGTCATTGTGTCCCATTTGGCAGAATTTTGTAATTTATGTCACTTTACTGTTTATGGATTTTGTCTGGATTACACTTGTAGAGATGTATTATGACTATTGTAAAGGTTTTAATCCAGAAGTCTGGGTTGTTGTAAAATGTGCAGTATTATTTTTTTAATAGAAATCAAAGAACTTGATCGGCTCAATCCAATTCCACAGATATATTTTTGCTACTTTTTTTTTTCCTCTTGACCTTTGAGTTCTGGGTAACTAAAGCAACTCTTGGGTTCCTTCTGGCAGATCAACAGAGGGCACATGACCACTGAAGCCAAGAGGGCTGCCAAGATGGAGAAGAAGCTGAAGATCCTTCTTGGTGGTTACCAGTCTCGAGCAATGGGGCTCATCAAGCAGCTGAATGATCTGTGGGACCAGATCGAACAGGCCCACCTGGAACTGCGCACCTTTGAGGAGCTGAAGAAACATGAGGATGCTGCGATCCCTCGGAGACTGGAGGTGAGATTCCAAAATCCAATACCTGAGGTCACACACAGGCACCTCATGGAAAAGATGTTTTTGCAAGGCACAAGCTCTGAGCTTCACAGCCTGAGTTGGTATCAAGTTTTTAACGTTCTCTTAAAATTATACTTTTGGCTGTTACCAGATTCATCTGCCGTTTACTTCGGTATCAAAGATTCTGTGATACATATATTAGAGGCTGGGACTAATCTAGCAATGTGTTCTTTAACTTTGGGGGTTTTTTATTTCCTTGTGTGGTTTATTTTATAAGTTTTCTGCAATGTTTATCAGCAGAAGTTCCATCTCTCTCTTAATTTGGTTTGTTTTGGTTTTAATTACTATTAGAACTTAGGGTAAATGTAAAACTTTCCTAAAATCTCCTTCTTCCTTAAAAGTCAGTGGACTAAATGCTGGTATATACCTGAAATCACTGCCTTGGAGCCACTTTCGTTAGTTTATGGATCTCCAGGATATGCTCTTTTGTTCAGCTACCAATGTAACCCTTTATCAAAACTCAGTCCTCAGTTTGAAGCAATGCCAGCCTTTCTTTCCAAGAAATAAATTTTCACCTGAGCACAATTTTTCTTGTAATGTTTTTTTCCTCCAGAATAGAGGCTTCCATTGAGGCTTAGGTATTCTCTACCACTTGCTCTAAAAAAGATAAAATACATCAGTTCTTAAAACTGATTTTGCAAAGATGGTTTAGAAATGCTGATAGATGTGTCTACAAACTCAGAAGTGATTCATTGATTTAGTGGAAGATAACAGTTAAAACATATTAAATCACTTGATAGCTACTAACAGCACCTGTTTTTAGTAAATGGCAAGGTTCCAATTTGAAATCTCTCCTTTTGAAGCATTTGATCTTAGCTGCTGTTAAAAACAGGGTCAGATACCTGATATTTGCTGTGAATCTTGATACTTTACATCAACTGGGTTTTTTTACATTTATATTTAGAATCAGTCATTTTAGCATTTTCTTGTCTTAATTCTGAGCTCTTCCTCTGGAGGAACTAAAATACAATCTTTGGTAATGATCTTCATGGGTGTGTCTGGTGGAAAACTGACTGGTTGCTTAATGATGTTTTCCTTACAGTGTCTGAAGGAAGATGTGCAGCGACAGCAGGAGAGAGAAAAGGAGCTCCAGCAGAGATTTGCTGACTTCATGTTGGATAAAGAGACTTTTCAAGCAAAGTATTAAAGCACAAAATTCCGTCTGACACTGATGTAACATTTTTAAAGTGTGCAGATACTTCTCCAGCAGCTTTTGCCAGCAGTTGCAGAAATCAGGTGTAGTCTGCTGTTTGCATCTTGTCAAGTTTTGTTCCTTCAGTGGACTATTCCAAATGCTCTAGGTATGAATAGCTCTGGCCAGTGTTAAAAATGGGATTGAAATGTACAAAATTTTACTGAAAGAGAAGAAAAATCACTCTGGTATGATTTTAGCCATGTCTTCATTTGCTAGGGTTATCACATCTTTCCTAGTGTTTTATCAGTCTTAAGACCTGTAAGATACATACCTGCATAAAATAAAAGGAATAATGTCTTTTGAATAAACCTGGAATGTTAAAAAACACTGAAGTAATAATGTCTGTCTTTTAACTGAAATTGAATCTTCACATGTCCCAGCCCCCCTTTGTGTTTGTGGTCTTCCCTTCCCCCTGCTGTTGCCTTTATTTTCCATGACAAATTAGTAATAGGAATTGCCTGTGCAGGATGGTTGTTGTCCAGGTATTAAATACCGTGTTCCCAGCTCTTCTCTGTGCATGTGAATAAACACTCCCAGCTTTATCCAGGCGCTCTAATGGTCATACTGGCATAATCTCTCCGTTCTGGAACAGGGTAGGGGTAAGTTTTGTAAAGACACCCAGCATGGACTGATGGAACCATAGATTTCGTCAGAAAATCTGCTGCTAGATTTTCTAAGTATTAATTTTTATAAATCATCTGCTTTGTTGCCCATGGTGTGGGATGGGAAAGAAGCTCCATATTTGCCCCTCCTCTCCTTTCACCACATCTCAACAGGATTTAATTGTCTCATTGCTTTGTCCTTAAGGGTAAGGATGGAATTAGGGAAAGGCAGGAATGCACCGTTTCCTATTCTTTGAGAATTTCCTAAATTTCATCCAAAATCTTCATCTGAGTACTGTTTAATCAGACTAAGAACCACAGAATGGATTGGGTTGGAAGGGACCTTACAAAATCCTCTCATTCCAGCCCCCCCTGCCATGGGCAGGGGCACCTTCCACTGTCCCAGGTTGCTCCAAGCCCTGCCCAACCTGGCCTTGGACACTTCCAGGGATGGGGCAGCCACAGCTTGTCTGGGCACCCTGTGCCAGGGCCTCACCACCTCACCTCCTTAACATCAAATCTAAACCTATTCTCGGTTTGAAGCCATTCCTCCCTGTCCTGCCACTCTGGTTCCTGACAAAGGGTCCCTCTCCGGCTTCCCTGCAGGTCCCCTTCGGTTATTGAAGGTCCCTATGGAGTCTCAACAAAAGCTTCTCCAGGCTGAGCAGCCCCAGCACTCCCAGCCTGTCCCCATAGGAGGAAGTGCTTCTGTCCCTGGAGCAATTTTGTGGCCTCCTCTGGACCTGCTCCAGCTGTGCCATGTCCTTATATTCTTTTGCCCCCAGGCCTGGAGGCAGCTCTGCAGGTGGGGTCTCACCACCACGCTCATGTTGAGTTCTTGCCAACGCTTGGTTAGATGCTACTACGAAAATTTTGTCAGCTATTTCCAGTGCTTTTAATACAAGTATTTGCCAGAGTCAGGCATCTCACTAGAGATTTCTATCAAAATTAGATTTTTCTAAAGATAAAAATATGCTTTCACGTGTTTATTTTTGTGGAATTGTTCAGGGAACTTCTTCAGGGATCCGTCGTGCTTGCAGCTCCTACACTTTGGGTCTTTTGAGCTGTGGCTTCTGGAAAGGCACAAGGGAAAAGGCAAAACTGTTGTTAACAGCACAAAATTTAGCAATTAAGTACATCCAGTAACATGCATCGTGCAATTTTGCTTGGATATATTTGAAATTTAAATGGGGATTTTGCTGTCTGGAATTTTACCAGATTACAGTGTCAGTTTGCTTCGACCTTGGGAGTGTTACTGGGGGACACTCGCAGGGTTGTGCCTGTGTAGCTCTGTTAGTGCCATCCATGGAGATCAGTTATTATCAGATTTTTTTTAAATGTAACCTGGCTGAGTCCTACTGATCACTGACAGGAGTAGGGACATAGCCAGCCTTGGAATATCTTTCCCTATACTCACCAGGACATGATTCTTCTGAAGTATTAATGCAATTACAGACTACATTCTTCTAGAAATGTGTTAAATATTTAACTAAGCCAGAACACATCTGGAACGAAGTATTAAGCATCAATCTTGTAGCATATGGGGTGTTTTAGCTTGGATGGTTATACCCAAAAGGAAAAATCATGGCATATCATGTCAGTTCTTGTGGTTGTGTGGTAGCTGGAGATATTAACAGAGAAACCCTTGTAGGTTTACCAATACCACAACTACAATCATTTCCTTTCTTTTTGGGTTGCAGCAGAGCCTCTTTGATGTGTCCTGTATTTTTGACAGCTTTGGAGTTAGACAGGTATTCAAACACTGCCTTAAGTTGTTTAAATGACAAATTCAGAAGGACTGAGTGTTCACAAAAGACTTTTTTCTTGAAATGCATGCAATTAACCAGTCATTAATTGCAGCAGGGAAGCATTTGTGGTGTGCAAAGCAGCAGGCACGAAGTGGCTGTATTTGAGAAGTATCTGCAGTACAGTTTGTTCACTCAACACTTAAGTTCATAGTTTCCTCTGTCTTTAGTCAGAGTTTTTGTCCTGAAGTTTCTGTCTCAATAATGAAAGAAAACTGATAAAGTCTCTTTCCTTTTAGCTTGGCTGTGCCCTGCTTTGGCTTTGTGCTTGCCCTGAGCTGCCTGCTCCAAGGCAGCCAGTCTTAGGTCTGCTAAAATTACCCCAAAAACTTCACACAGGGTGATCTGTTCATGGGTCTGCTGAGTCCAGAGGGGTGTGAACAGAGCAGCAGAGCCTGGCTAAAACATCCCGAGATCATTCAGGTGTGGGATCTTAAACTGGAGTGCTTAGGAAATCTGTCCAACCAAACTTGGATGCTGGTAGATGTCTGTGCTTCTAGCTGCAGGTGATGATGGAGCTTGGTCTATTTCTTGGATTTAGGCCCAGTTTATGTCCTGAATAGCACTCCCTGAATCTCTTTCCAAATTGCTTTGTAGCTGAATGCAGATGTTTGGTGGACACAAGAGTGACCAGCACACCTTGACAGCAAATTTTTATTTTAAATTTCTGAAGCCGGCCACTGATTTGCTCTTTCTTTCCAAGAACAATAATAAGTATATCCATAAACAATGCAAACTCATGAACATTTTGCTACAGTGGGCAAACTCTAACCTGACTGACAGAGGTGGGATGGGGGTTGTGCTGTGTGTGTTAACAATTATTTTGAGAATTATTTAACGTTCTCCCCGAGAAATTCCTCCATTTCCATTCAGCATGCCAAGATATATCTGCAAGCCTTTAAATAATTTCAGCTGATGATTTTCCTCCCTTCCTGGAATCAGACTTGGCATCTACATATTGGATCAATCCCATAGCTGGAGCCTGCTTCAAAGTCCATGGAGTTGATAAGGCTGTCATTTACTTCAATTGAGTTGGATTCAGGTACCTGGGAAGGCCAAAGGGACTAAATTATAACAGCTGGGTGTCTCATCCGTACCCAGCAGATAACAGAAATCATGAGCTCGAGGTAAGGGGGAGACCCCTCAAAGGCACAGGAGGTTCCCTGTGAGAAATCCAGCAGAGCTGGAGCGAGCTCCTCCAACCATGGCAAATCTCCAGAGAAATAAGCACTGTATAACACTGTAATTAGTCACTGCAGCCAGCAGTGGCCAAGACACACCAGAGTTCTCTGGCTGCCTTAAAAAGAGACTTCCAGCGCCAACAGGAGCATCTTGTCTTCGCCTGTTGCTGCTTGTTTGCCTTTTGCACCCTTGTTTGCTGGGACAAGCATTGGGGCAGCACATTTGGGTTAAAATATGTTAATCCAGCTTGATTGTCCAATCCCTTGTACAGGGCAGACATGAGTTGGGCCACATTTCCAGGCAGGAAGTGCAAGTGAAGATGGAAGTGGGGCAGAATAGTGGGTCCAAAGAGGGGCAATGAAGCTGGGGAAGGATCTGGAGCACAAGGTAGCAGCTGAGGGAGCTGGAGGGGCTCAGCCTGGAGAAAAGGAGGCTCAGGAGGGATCTTCTCACTCTCCACAACTCCCTGACAGGAGAGTGCAGCCGGGTGGGGGTCAGGCTCTTCCCCCTGGTCACCAGTGATAGGGCAAGAGGAAATAGCCTCAAATTACACCAAGGGAGTTTTAGATTGGATATTAGAAAAAAATTTCTTCACTGAGAGGGTGGTCAGGCACTGGAACAGGCTGCATAGGGAAGTGGTGGACCCACCATCCCTGAGAGCATTCCAAAAGCATGTAGATGTGGGCCTTAGAGACGTGGTTTAGTGTTGGGCTCGGCAGTGCTGGGTTAATGTTTGGACTTGATGATCTGAGAGGTCTTTTTCGACCTAAATGATTCTGTGATTGCTTCTGTCAGAGGATGTCCCACTTCATTGTCTGCCTAAAGTGAGTGTGAAACATGGGCTGTGGTGCTCCAAGGCCAGTAGCTGACGTGAGGTAACTACCCACAATTAGCTCCCTGACAGACTCAGCTGGATCTGTGCCCCTGATGAAAGCGCTGGAGATTCATTGTTTTTTGTCATCATGGCCTGAACATAGATTTCTAAATAAAATGCATCACAACCCATGTCTGAACTTTTGTTTTGGCTGCAAACTTGCTAACAGTATCATAAACCAGTGTGTGAACTTTGGCTTGCCTTCACACTATCCTTGGTCAGTGATGTTGCTGGAGAAGAGGGATTATTGTGGTCTGGACTTAATCTGCCTCACATTCATCTCTGGAATCCAACTTGCAGTTATCTTCCATAATGTGGGTTCAAAGCAACACCTGTCTCACAAGCAGGATTTAAAAGTGGAGTATCAAATAGCATTTCCCCCATTTTCCCAGCTGAGTGAAAAGCACATTGAAAAATAGCCAGATACTCATCTGAAGGCAAAGTGTCCCTGTAACCCATTCCAGACCTATGCTCTCTGCCTTTCCAGGGCTCCAGCTTCTACCTTTCCTTACCAACACAAAATACCTGGTTCTGCTGAAGACTTGCACTGACATTAGGAGTGAGATCAGACCCCGAAAAAGACTTCAAAAGACACGTTTGACCCATATCTAAGCCAATGCAGCCCTGTGTCTCCACTAAGTGCACAGAGTTGTCTCACTCTTTAAAAGTTCCGCACTAGGCACTTTCGAGACTTAAATAACTTTGAAGCAAAGGGGAGTAGCAGTGGATAGAAAAAGAGGAGCTTCACTTTTTTGGTTGCATGCAGGCCTTTAGGTGAGTCATCTCCCCTCCAGCAAGCCTCGTTAGCTTTTATACGTATTTAAATGAGGTGGCTTTAACCAATTCCTGCTGCCTCAGGCATCACTGTGATGCAGACAGTAGGTGAAAAGGTAAAAGAAAAAAAGTGGGTATGAGCAGTGTTTGTCAGCATCACTTCTGCTGCTGGTGTGATTACAGTGGGTTTGATTGTTTGCCAGTTGTTGCGGGGTGTTGTCTGGCTTTACTGTAATTTATTGAGAGATTCCTTAGTGTCAGGGTTAGAAAAGTCTTGCTTTCAACTCAAAGTTTTTTCACAGATCAGATTAGGCAAGGTCTGCCTCATTCGATGACTTTCAGGTTTCCAAGTTACAACCGTGGTACCGATGTGTTTGGATTCCTGAAGGATTCCTCAAAGGAAATGCAAGTACGTCTTTTAGGATCATTTATGTGCATCGAAAGCATTTATGAATTGCTATGCAAGGAAACACAGACTATTTTATTATTTATTCACTTCATACATCAGATCTTTTGCCAAGTACATGCTACTGGTAAATGCCTCACAGGATCAGATAGATGTGTGTGTTAGGTTCCCCTCTTCTCCTCCCGCTCCCTCTCCGCTCCCAGGACAGAAATGTGGGGTCTGTTTTGTATAATTATCAGGCCAGTAGCATTTTTGAGTGTGTTATGCAGCTTAGGTGAGACTGTGGCCCCAGTGAATTCGATGGGAGATTTGGCTTCAGCTTCAATGGAGCTGAGATTTCCTTTCCTCTCCTCTCCTGTCTGTATTTGATGAGTCTTTCTGTCAGGAGAAGAAAGAGATCCTCTTTTGAAAAATAGTCATGAATGCTTAATAAAGCTGAATGAGCCAGCCAGGATTATGTTTTTTGCTCTATAGCCAGCAAAATCTCTTCCAGAACTAATTCTGATTAAAAGAATCCACTGGTTGAACCTCAGACACAAGGGCACCCCTGGAGTAATTCAACTGTATGATGTATTTATTTTTTTAAAAACCTAATTATTGCATTGATCTTTGTAATATCTGGCTCTTGTGTAAAACTGATTTCAAAGCTGTCTCTCTCTTATCTATAATTGTTCATGAATTATCTTAGGGCTTGGGCAGGACTATCACTGTAACTGGGTCTTAAAAAAAAAGTGAGTTTACTGACCACATTAATTAAGCTCCATGGCAGACCATAAAATAACTATAAATAGAAGTTAAATTATTCCTTAGATTGTGTTCCCCCACTTTTTTTTTCTTAACTCTGACTCAACCAAATCAATCTCTAGCACAGAACAGGCTTGTCCCTTCTTGATCTCTGCTCCTGCCAAGCACTTCCAAGGGTCTGGGAAGAGGTAGGGTCTTTCATTAGACCGTATAGGTGGAGAACACAGATATTTACAAAGTCCTCAACTCTGAAACTCACGTTCCTGTTCCAGCTGGTTTATTCAAAGATATTCTCCCTTCAAACTGCTGCTTCTACATCCTTAGCTCATCCCGGCTCCAACAGTGACCTCAAGGATTTTTGTTCCCCATTTTCCTGCAGCTTCAGCTGAAAAGAGACAATGCTGGTCGTCTTGCTTCACGTTTAGAGGAAAACAAGACAAAACCAGGAACAGCAGCTTGGTGGGAACACCCATGAGGTGTTTTCACCCCACATAATAAATGGTTGGTCATTGCTTTACAGGGCCCTGAGCAGTTTCTGTCCCTGTTGTAGCAGATGTTTAGTCACACAACTGTGTCATTTCACTATGACAAAGTGCCTTTCTGGGGGAGATGCCAAACTTTCAGCCCTGTCATGGATTGGAAGGTCTGGACCTTCGGTTACGCTTTTGCCAGTCCCGGAGATCAACCACCCAGCATTGCTGTGTTGCCTGGAAAGCACCCAAAATCTGGTGAAGGCAGAATCTTTTGGCTCTGGCTTCCTGCCTGGTCCCAGATAGGAAGGTGGGAGTAGCTGGCCATTCTCTACCTCATGGAAGGATTATACAGCAGGGAAAAAAATTGTACTTTATGTATTTCATGCTTGTTATAGCACATCCTGGGCACTTTATAGAATCATAGAATTGTTAAGTTTGGAAAAAACCTCTAAGATCATCAAGTCCAACCGTCAACCCTGCACCATAATCATGTTCACCACTAAACCATGTCCCTAAGTGCCACATCCACACAATTTTTGAACACTTCCAGGAATGGTGACTCCACCACTTCCCTAGGCAGCCTGTTCCAGCGTTTGACCACCCTTTCTATGAAGAAATTTTTCCAAATGTCTAATTTAAACCTCCCGTGTTACAACTTGAGGTCATTTTATTCTGTCATTCTTAATAATGGCCATGTTACCAAAGTCCAGAAAAAAAAAAAGGGGTCCTTGAACCTACAATCAACATAAAGTATCCCACCTAATCCTAAATCACATTAAGCTGGGGGTGAACTTAATCATGTGGGCGAGATAGAACAGTGAATTTGATTTCCTAGCAGGTCCTGTAATGTGTTGCTAGCAGCAAAACAACCCCTCCAGCTCCGTATTTAACTTCCTTTCATTGCAGATGCCTTTTGGTTAACAGCAAGGATCTGATTTAATTTTACAGTTACCCGGTGACCACAGGACGGGGATTGTGCATCACCAGAGAATGCACAAACATCTGCCTGCCTCCCCTTCTTCCAGCAGGAACGAGACAGCACAGGAGCGCGGCCAAGCCCGTGTGGCTGTGACTGTAATTGAAAAAACTGCTGAATCAGACACAAGGACAAGGGTTCACGCAGGAACTTGGGCCAGGCAGACACATGTCCTTGGAAGCACCAGGCAAAAAGTGATCACAAGTAGTAGTGTGGCCAGGAGAGGTCGAGAGATGTCAGCTGGGTTGGAGGCACCTTCCTACCTTCGAGGACAGTGGTTTACATCTTCCTCAGGAGAGGAAGAGGAGGGGCAGGCATGGATCTCCTCATTGGTAACCAGTGACAGGACCTGAGGGAATGGCCTGAAGCTGTGTCAGGGCAGGCTTAGGTTGGATATTAGGGGAAGGTTCCTCCCCCAGAGGGTGGTTGGGCACTGAACAGGCTCCCCAGGGAAGTGGTCACAGCACGAAATCTGACAGAGCTCAAGGAGAATTTGGACAGTGCTCTCAGGCACAGGGTGGGCTCCAAACCCAGCTCAGACAGCTGCTTCAGAAGGCAATCCGCAGCACGGATCAGCCTTTCCCCACCCATCCCCTTGGTTCAGGGAGCAGGAGCCCGGGAACAGCTGCACAGCGGCTGAGAGCCTGTCACAGCACACAGCTGGAAGCAGTTTTCCTGCAGAGGCTGAGCGCAGCTTCCAAGCCCCAGGGTGGAAGGAGGATAGTGCAGGGAAGCGGGGCAAGGCGGAGGGAGGGAGGGAGACAAGGAGCTGTAATGAAGTGCACACATGTGCATGTGTGAAGGAACGACCTGACATGCAAGACGTGTGCCAGCAAAATTTATAAAAAGTAATAAAAAGTGAGTCCTGATGTTTCTCTGCTCATGTAACACATGCAGGGCTGACCTCAGATGCCTTCTGTCTGGCATCACCACGCTCCCAGAGATGATGGGACTCAGGTGACATATTTGGTCTTTGGCCATCTCTGGCTCAAGCTCCTCAACAGAGAACTTGGCCCAATAAAAAACAAGGGAAGGGACAGGCGCAGCTGAAAGAGAATCATCATCATCATAACTCTGCTGCTGAGCAGTGCCTGGACCAGGAGCTGCCCAATTTTGCACTGTAGCAATAAGGCACTCAACTTCTCTTCACCCCTTCCCAGGCCAGGCAGACAGGAGCACACCAAGGCAGAGGTTGGGAGACTCCAGTTGGGTTTATCTTTGTTTATTATTTCCAGTCACTGTTAAATGAAAAATATCTGACCAGTCCTCAGGCCTGGGTGTGGAGTCCAGAGCTGCTCCCTGCTTGCTGGTTGTCCCACTGTGGTCATAGGGAGCTCTGTGCAGGGCATGGCCACATCTGGAGCAGCTGAGGTCACTTGGTCTGCTCAGCCCTGGGAAGAGGAGACTGAGGGGAGAACTCATTGCAGTTACAACTTCCTCGTGCGGGAAAGAGGAGGGGCAGTCACTGATACCTTCTCTGTGGTGACCAGTGACAGGACCCGAGGGAATTGCCTGAAGCTGAGTCAGGGGAGGTTTAGGTTGGACGTTAGGAAAAGGTTCTTCATCCAGAGGATGGTTGGGCACTGGAAGAGGCTCCCCAGGGCAGTGGTCACAGCACCAAACCTGACAAAGCTCAAGGAGCATTGGACAATGCTCTCAAGCACAGGATGGGATTGTTGGGTTTGTCCTGTGAAGGGACACAAAGCTGGATTCAATGATCCTTGTGGGCCCCTTCCAACTCAGGATATTCTGTGATCTGTGCTGGGAAACAAAACCACACCTGTCCCTGTCTCTTGCATGGAGTGTGTCCATGACCTTATTAAGTTGGTTCTCCCAGGATGGTAACTATGTCAAAAATTTTCCCTGGTTCCTGCTAACATCTGAGGAAAGTTCAGGAATCCATGCTGCAAAGGCAGCACACAACAC
The DNA here is from genome assembly GCA_013398055.1 of Ifrita kowaldi. NCBI lineage: Eukaryota > Metazoa > Chordata > Aves > Passeriformes > Cinclosomatidae > Ifrita > Ifrita kowaldi. Next base: position 79,953 of record VZRS01002382.1, read on the forward strand.
AGACCCTGGATCCAGCACACTGGTGACACATGTATGTCACGTTTACGTATTTCATGCTTGTTATGGCGCATCCAGTGGATTTTATAGAATCATAGAATCATTAAGGCTGGAAAAGACCTCTAAGATCATCAAGTGCAACCATCTACCCGACACCACAATAATGTTCGCCACTGAACCATGTCCCTAAGTGCCGCTTCCACACAATTTCTGAACACTTCCAGGGTTGGTGGCTACACCACTTCCCTAGGCAGCTTGTTCCAGTGTCTGACCACCCTTTCTGTGAAGAAATTTTTCCAAATGTCTAATCTAAACCTCCCCTGTGGTCCATCTTGAGGCCATGTCCTCTTGTCCTGTCCCTGTTCCCTGGGAGCAGAGCCTGACCCCACCTGGCTGCACCCTCCTGTCAGGGAGTTGTGCAGAGCCAGAAGGTTCCTCCTGAGCCTCCTTTTCTCCAGGCTGAGCCCCCCCAGCTCCCTCAGCTGCTCCTCACCAGACTTGTGCCCCAGACCCTTCACCAGCTCAGTTCCCTTCTCTGGACATGCTCCAGCCCCTCAATGTCTTTCCTGTCATGAGGGGCCCAAAACTGGACCCAGGATTCAAGGTGTGGCCTCACTCCACAGCCTGCAGCAGGACACCCTTCCCTGAACCATGTCTGCCTGTCCCTAAAGGCAGTGCCAGGCACTGGCTGCCCCGGCTGTGCAAACACCACAGAGGGACTAAAGATAGCGTCAGGTCATTTCTCAAAATCACATCTCTCCTTCTACACTGAGGCTAGAAAATGGCAAATAGGATGCAGGATTTGGCTCCACAGTGTTCACTGTTGTCATGACTCATGAGTTATTTTTATCTTTTCTGTAACTGAACAAATGGCTGCAGTAATTAATCTCTGTCTGTTCTGACAATGGCCTGGCCAAAACACATTATGTTTTTGCAGACAGTGTAAGAAGAGAAGCACAAAAACATCATGTGTGTGAGTCAGTATTTTAAATATTTTCCTTAGGTTTGCTTTTTTACATGCTTTAAAATGTGCTTATGTACTGCATTCAGTGTATTAAATAAAGTTAAAAGGAGCAACAAGTGCTGTTATACAGGTTAGCTGCACAGATATAAATCTCTGTTTTGAAGCTCAACCACATGTGAAACAAGATCTAATCAAATCATGGCAGCGGCAGAATTAATTTGAGTCTTTTCAAGAGGATCCAGTCCCAGTGGAGGGTTTTACTCTGCCAAGCTCCTTACAACTTTATTGGATGATAATTATTTCTGTAGAAAGAAATGTTGCAATCAAACACTCCCCCAACAGTACTTTTGTTTTCTACAGAGCTGGTTGAGCAATGAAGAGATTTATTAGTGGAGAATGTATTAACGAGGAATTTGTGGAGAAACAACCAAAAAACCAGTGAGCGGAATTTCCACGAAATATCTCCAGGGTGTGAGTTTGCCAAGCACACAGTTTGCAGATGCCCAGTGCTCCCTGTGGAGTAACAATCATACCCCAAACTCTGTAAACAAGTATTTTTGCCACCCAGAATGCCTAAGGGGGAATACCAGTTTACAGTAGTATCACAGAATCACACAATAGTTTCAGCTGGAAGGGACCTTAAAGATCATCTCATTCCAAGCCCTGCCGTGGGCAGGGACACCTTCCACTAGACCAGGTTGCTCCAAGCCCTGTGCAACCTGGACTTGAATAATGCAGATCTACAGACCCCAATTCATCTGTGAGCCCAAAGGAGCAAGAACTTCATCCTCTGAGTTCAGGCTGCCCCTAATTGTTGGCTGAACTAAAAAACTGCTCAACCCATAAGCATAAATTATGGTTTTTTGTCCCTTCCTATGAAGCTCCATGTTCTCATGGTCAAGAGGATACGAGCCAGACAAGCCTGTCTTGTAAACTTGCCGCTCGTGACAGTCTCTCATGGGACTTACACAAACACATACTAAAATAAGAAGGATCCATTTTCCATACCCATTACTCACTATTCACCTACTATCTGAACACTCCTGCCATCCTCCTATTTAATAGAGTTTTCCTTGCCATGATCCATGAGATAAGACAATTATTAGGCTTGTCTTTGATCACTCGAGGTCTGTTGCCCAATAGGACATTTGTATAATACCATCATTTTTGAGATCTCGGGGAAAAAATCCTCCAAGTCTCTTGTGGGAGCAAATGTGCTTCTTTTGCTTCCTTCAGACTTTGTAAAAGTGAGAGGAAAGCCTGTTTATGGCATTAATTGAGCCCTTCATTTTTGTTCATCAAATCAAATAATCTTTTCTGAAGTTGTCTTTTTTTTCCCACCTATGGGAAAAAAATGCAGGCTACATTTCCAAGTTCTTCCAGTGCTGGGGTATCTGTATTTGTGCTGAAGATAAACAGTGAAAAATTTCTCTTCTTTCCAATTTACAGAGAGTTTGGACTGATGTTCCAGTTCTCGAGTTTTATGGAACTGATGTGTTTGATAGAATTCAGGAGATATTTTTGAACCGTTAAAGGAAAATACACAAGTATTTCCTGAATTTGTTTCTTCTTATCCCATAGTTTACATGAACTGTTCAGCAAAGGGAAGCAAAAGCTGAGCTTCAACCAAACCCAGACCAAAGCAGAGCTTCTGGTAGAAACCATGTTGGGATTAAATGATTTCCTTTGGTTTCCATCCAAAACCAAGCTGAACGTGGATTTCTGGGTTGAGTTTCACTTTGAATTTTTTGGTTTTATTCAGTTATGAAGAATTAAGTGAAACTTGGGAGGTTCAAACCCTCATTGAATGATCCTGAAAAACGATCTGCAAAACCCCTTGCTATGGAGTCCAATTTCATACCTTTGATCTCTGTGGATGCTGGGAGCAGCACCAGTGTCTCTTCCAACCTATAAAGAACAGGCCAGTGAAGCCACTACATTTTATTTTTATGTAGAGACTTAGCTATCCAAGAGACAATATCAAATCCCAGTCATCACCCTGGGCCAACTGGAAAGCAGGAAATCCCAGAATTTGCCCTTCTCCCAGACACAGTCCATCAAAGCCAGTAGGTACCACCCTGAGCATGCCAACAGCCTACTGACAAATACAGAAAGGAACACAACTAAGGGTCTTACTGAGTTTTTCCCTGGGAAGAAGAAAGCATTTACCTTCCTCAGGTCCCAGCTTGTGCTGGAATCATGGGCACTGCTCTTTGGGCTCCCCATCACGGTCAGGATGATCCATGAGACCCCAGTTATGTGGTGTAGCTGTCACTGAGCAGCTCATCCCACCTGACAGGAGCAAGAGAGCAACCACTGAGCTGGTGGCCATCCAAGTAATGAGCATTTTATTTCTGCTTATCTATGCACCTACATACTGGGGTGTAATCCCATGTGTGCCAGCTTTGGCAGGAGAAATGGTGCAAGAACTTCCTGCCCCACCATTTTGAATCTTCATAGCTTGTTTTTTAATTGGAGTCATTTCCATGATCCAACTTCAATCCTGACCCACATGAGGTGGTGTGATGAAATTGGGAAGGGGGGTAATTGCGTCACAGGCTGAGAAGCTTTTGGGGAAGAAGAAGCCTTTGAAACTACTGTCTCTCCCAAAATACCCTCAGGTACTCCAGTTGCACCCTCCTTATGCATGTGTGACATATGTCTCCCACTTAAGTCATCTTTATGGAGCACGTATTTCCTGCTCCCTCATATTTTTATTTTCTTCTCCCCCTTCAAATACTTCCTGCCTTTGGCTGTCTGTGACTGAACTCCCTGGAGCCTTAATAGTCTTGGAATCTCTCCACTTCTATAACTTGATTTTACTATTTAGGAGAAAGTTTGATTCATCCCCTCCAAACCAGAAAGAAAATAAAGGGTGGAAAAAATCTTATTCACCCACCAGCAAGGGAGCAAGATACAAAAAGACGAGATTATTCTCATTCAGCTATTCCTGGCTTTGGAGTGCATTTCATTTCACTGTCTGCACAGGCCTTTGTAGCCACCATCTGATTGAACATTACTTATACTGCATATTATAGGCACTAATGAGAAAATGATTCTAAATTGCCCCTAGGGATGGTTATGATTAAACTATTTGCCTTTGCTTCCTCTAGTAAATTAAAGCAACCAAAAGAAAGAGAGGAAAAAAAAAGAGAAGCTTAATCTGGAAAGCAGTCAGAATAACGGTTTGGTGAAGTTTCTGAATTCCTAGGAACATTTTTACCCCTAACCTGGTGATAAGCTGTGTATTTCAGGCTGCAATTTGAAGTTAAAGCTGTGACAAATATGTGACACAGGAAGGCATTTTGGGGGGCTGAACTGGGCAGGATTTTCTGTGTTGTCAACCAGTTCGAAGCCCTGATCAGCATTAATTGCAGCCGACTGAAGCCGCTAAACCCCTCTCTGCCACAGAGGAGCTCCTCCAAGGCGTCAGGCGTCTGTCTCTTAAAAAGAGCATTTCAGAGCCTCACATACACGGAGCCTCATTCAGACGTTTTATTTAAACTCTTAAATCTTTTGAGCTTCAGATGAATAAACAAGTCCCTGAAATGCAATCCATTCTTGCCGGTCAGGGTTTTGCAAGTGTTTTTCACGGGGAAGAAACAAAATGTCATTTGTGTTTCCTTTGGCCATTTTAAGAACAGCGGGATTTGGGGAGCCGGGAGCCACATTCCAGCAGATGTGCCTGGGCCTGTGTGTGCTCACGCACTGGGACTTCAGTGGGACTTTTATCCATGATTGTCTACGGCTGTTGAATTACCTGATGAATTAATTAAAAGTGTGCAAACTCTGTGGGGTGAATTGCCGGGTCACACAGCTTCTGCTTAAGCACTGGGTAAAATATCGGCACTGACGGGCCCCAAACAGGAGCCCACGCCTCTCTGGTGGTCCCCAAGTCTCTGCAAGGTGGTCCCCATCATCTTCACACTCTAACCTGGACAGTCTTACTTCCATCACCCAAGCCAACACACTGGAGTCAATTACTCCTTGTGGTTTGTGGGTTTGTGGGTTTGGTACCAGTGACCGGGAAAAACCCTGAGTTGACCTGTCTGCCAACACCCCAAAGCACCTCAGCGTCTGTGCTACAACCTGAGACATGCACAGCCCCGTGCAAGAGCTTGTCTCACCAAGCTCTGCAGATGCCTTGGGGGTTCCTCAAAAGATAATGAGGTGCGGAGCTTAGAGACCCAACAGAGCAACCAAGTGCTGCACTGCTGAGGTTTGCAACAGTGTTACTCATGATTCTACATCACAGCTATCAAGAGTGTGCCCTGGGTTTACTCTTTATATTTCACAGGGACATGAAAAAGAATTATTGTGAGATTAGCTGCATGATACCAGAGGTCACATGGAGCTTCAATAGCCTGGGATGAGAGGAACCTGCTCTTCCTTTCCTTTGGACACAAATAAGGGATCATGGAGAAATTCAGGTGCAGTTGTGTGTACCGGCAACATCTGAAGCTGGAGGAGTCTTGTAGATAAGCTCCATTTTGCTGGGGTAATGGAGACAGATCCAGGCTCAAATGGTCTCTGAGGTGCCAGGCAAGATCTTGGCCTCACTGGTATTTGTTTGTACAGCTTAATTTGGGGTCCACATCACTGTGCCCCAATCTGTGCCAAGGCTGTAGGTGTTTAATTAATTGGTTCCCTTGAAGCAAGACCTTTCTGTCCATATACAATCAGTGGTGAGAGTAGAAAAACCAAACCAGCTTTGAAGGTTTTGTGGGGAATGCAAACACCCAACCTAGCTGCTCATAGTAGGCAGGCTTTTCCCTTTAGAGGTTCTCTAAGGTGCTCCCCATTAACTACCCAAAGAAATTTGGATCTTGGTGGCAGAAACATCTCAAATTTTGTCATTAGTTAGATGTCCAAATAAGACAGGATCTGGGCTGCCTGTCATGTTCCAGGGCTTCACTAGCCCTCAGAGGATGGTGAGACACTGGCACAGGTTGCTCAGAGAAGCTGGGGCTGCCACATCCCTGGAAGTGTTCAAGGCCAGGTTGGATGGGGCTTGGAGCAACCTGGTTTAGTGGAAGGGGTCCCTGACCATGGAAGAGGGTTGGAATGAGTTGATATTTCAAGTCCCTTCAACCCAAACCATTCTATGAATTTACAGCTCTTGGTTAGCATGGATAAGGTCTAATTTCATGTATTTGATTGATACAGCTATCTGCACCACCAGGTCACTGCTGTGGAGTCTGGACATGTGTGTTTCTGTGCACAAGTGCAGTGGACTGGAATGAGAAAGAGGAGGAGACAAAACTCTTGTGGACATCGTCATAACAACCCAGAGCTGTTGCTTCAATGTCCTATCCCCTTGTGCAGAAGGATTGTGGCTTTGGTGGCAGAAATTCATTTCCAGCTGACCCCAGGCTCAAACCTGAAGGCAGAGTGTTCTTTGTTTCCTCCCCACACTGCTCCCTCCCTACAACTGGAAGGTTATGTGTTTCTTAGCTACTGGTCAGACTGGTGGTGCCTGCCAAGAAGCTTTCAGGGAATTTCCTCACTATGTAACAAATTTATGAGTCATATGAAAATCTGGGAAATGATTCAACCAGCTGTCTTTCGTTGACTCAAAGATTTTTACAACACCTCGGTGCCTCATCTTTGATTTGAGCCAGCAGAATGGTTTATTGTAACATCAAATGGTCTTATGTTCACTGGAAGGACGCTTCCTACTACCAAAAAAAAAAA
>VZRS01002382.1:95069-106949 GCA_013398055.1 Ifrita kowaldi
TTTTTTTTTTCAGATGAGCTGAAGGGAAAAAGTTCCTGTTAGTGATTATTTTCTGTCTGTGAGCAAAGCGCTTACGATGAGTGTCCCAGCTCATACATCAGGAATACCAACCAGATAAATGCAGTTTTCTTCTTCCCTGTGGGTACCTATCTCTCCCTAGGCTTTATAAAGGCCCAGAAGACATTCTTTTTGGTGACATCAGCAATTAAAAACCTGCAGCTCAAGCACCTCATACTTTTTTCTGACACAAAACTGTGAATCTCGCCACAAAACTGCAAATCACGGGTGATGCCCACAAGAATCTCAGACAACAACAGTGGGATGCCCCATGCAGCAGGACCTATCCTCAGGGCTTGTCAGGGATAAAAACACAGAATCATTAAAGTTGGAAAAGACCTCTAAGATCATTGAGTCGAAATGGAGACCATGACCCTGCTCTGATGTGTAAGTGTGGACAGAGCACCTGAGAACCACCTTTCTGTGACACTGGTGGCCAGAGATGCCCACCTCAGGTCACTGAGGCTTCAGAAAACACAGTCACTTATAGGAGTACCTAAAGGGTTAATGCCACTGGTGCTGGCTGTGGAGCTCATTGCAAATCTGGCTGGGTGTTCCTCCGACCTTTTATCCATGTGCAGAGGGGGGATGCCCACAACTCTCCTCGTAGAATCACAGAATTATTGGATCATTAAGGTTGAAAAAGACCTTTAAGATCATTAAGTCCAACTGTTAACCCAGCACTGCCAAACCCACCATTAAACCATGTCCCTGGTGCCACATCCACACTTCCAAGGATGGTGATTCCACCACTTCCCTGGATGGCCTGTTCCAATGCCTGAACAACCTGTCAGTGAAGAATTTTTTCCTAATATTCAGACTAAATCTTGCCTGGCACAACTTGAGGCTATTTCATGCTGTCCCTGGTTCCCTGGAAGCAGAGCCCGATCTCCACCTGGCTGTACCCTCCTGTCAGGGGGTTGTAGAGAGTGAGAAGGCTCCTCCTGAGCCTCCTTTTCTGCAGGCTGAGCCCCCCCAGCTCCCTCAGCTGCTCCTCATCAGACTTGTGCTCAGGTTGATCTTGCCCATCTCCCCCATCCTCCTGTGCACGGGCTCTCTCCAGCTGTGGATATGTTTGATTTGCAGGTTGATGAGGCTTTGAAGTCCCTATTTACTCTTTCAGATGAGTAGTCAAATGCCAGGCACAAGCAATCAGGATCACATCCAGCCGAGTCTGTATTCCTGCTGTGAAACCCTATAGCAACCATTTCAGCTGCCTTCCCGCGGCTTCCCATTCCACCACGGGATGATGCCTGCAGGGCACGGCCGCATCCTGCAAAACCCATGGAAGCAAGTCCTGTTTAATCAATGAGCGTTTTTTTGTTGGGCAGCTAAAACATCTTCGGCTCACTCGGTGAGATTGGCCAGCTTACTGCAGAGCCACCTGACTTTAAACTAACTAAAAAGAAGGAACATTTATCCTCAAGGTCTGAGCTGGAGCCACTGCAAAGCACGACGACCCTTTTAACTGATTACACAGAGCCGGGAACAGCCCCCGACTGACTGCTGAAATATGCAGACTTTTTCTGTGCTGTTTTTGAGTAGAGACAGAGAAGATACAGACATAGATAAATAGGGCATAAAAGACTTTTTTTTCTAGTATAGATCAGAGCACCACAGGGAAAACTCACCCACTCCTCCTTCATTTATCAGTGGTGTGTTTTGAACATTGTTTTGGTAAAGGGATATTCACTATTAAGTTGTAAGGGGAAACCTGGCATTGAATGGACATCAAAGTTAAAGGGAGTTTTGTCCCAGGTGTCCAAAGAAGGACAGAGCCCCACAATAGGCCTTTTATAACTTCTAATAAAAACTGGGGGCAATTTCTGTCAGTTTGGTCTGGTAAAACAGTGAATTCTCTCCCACTCTTCTGGGCTTTGTTTCTAGCAATGGGGCTGTAGCACTGCTTGTTTGCAGCCTCGTTGAACATGGAGTTGAATTCATTAATGTTTATAAATTGCTTTAAGATCTGCAGGTGGATAAGTGCTAAATAGTCTTATTGCTGTAATACGGATGAATTTGCTTATCTCCCATGTAAATCAGTTTAAAACATTGCCCTGAAATTAACAGCTCTGGGGTTAAAAATGGCTCAACCACACACTAAACTGCAGCACTTATCATATCACAACATTACCCTTATTAATTATATGCCCTGCTGTGTTTTTTGGACCATAATCAGCTACACTTCAGATATGGGCAGCCGGACAGCACGGGGAGGAAAGTGTTTGTAACTGCACGACACACACATTAATCGTGAAATTAAACAGATGGCCCGCTCACTCATCAGTGAAAGTCCAGCAGGGGCTGTAAGAAAGAAGGAGATTTCCTATGTAACATAACAATTTGGACATCAGAAAGTTTCAGGTTACAAGATTTTTCTTTATCCTCCACCTGAAACTTTTAAGGGGTAACGTCAGGGAATTCCATCCGGACTTCAGATACTAATCTCTTTTTATGCTGGTTTGATCTGTCTGCTGGGAGCTGGCAGCCAGCTCCTCTGACTCCACGTAAGCGAACACCGTGCAGCAGATGGACCAGCCCTCTGCAGCCACCGAGGACTGTCTGGGGCTCACAAATCCCCCCTGTCTCCAGAAATCCTCACATGTGATGAGCTCATAAAGGAGCCAGACCCAGCACTCACTGCATCACGTGCTGGCAGGATGGGTTTAGGGACTGAGATGCAGGGCAGCAGGAGCAAATATTCACTTGTTTCTCATCATGCATCTCCACTGAAGCCACGAGTGTCAGATCTGGTATTAAACCTGGTTTCAGGCTGTGTAACCATCAGGCTCACACCAAACTCACTCTGCAAGTTTTGCTTACTCTGAGCAGGGAACACAAGTAATATCTGCTGCCTGATTTCCTGAAATAAAACCTTAAAAACAGGATAATGGGAAAATTTAAGATTAAAAGTCAGTTTATAGAATCATAGAGTTATTTTGGTTGGAAGAGACCCTTAGGATCATCAAATTCAACTGTTAAGCCAAAACTGTTAGTCCACCACTAAACCATGACCTCTAAACCCCACCTGCAGTGCTGCATCCAGGTCTGGGGCCCCCAAATCCAGAAAGACATGGAACTGTTGGAACAAGTCCAGAGGAGGCCACTAAGTTCATCAGGAGGCTGGAGCTCCTCTCCTGTGGAGCCAGGCTGGGAGAGCTGGGATTGTTCAGCCTAGAGAAGAGAAGGCTCTGGGGAGAATTTGGAGCCTCTTCCTGTAGCTAAAGGAACTCCCAGAGAGTCAGAGAGGGACTTTGGACAAGGGCCTGGAGGGACAGAACAAGGAAAAATGGCTTCAAAGTGGCAGAGGGCAGGGTTAGACAGGATATTAGGGAGAAATTCTTTACTCAGAGGGTGATGAGCCACTGGAACAGGTTACACATATAATTATTTGTTTCTATCCTGGTATTTAAATGCCCACTAGTGTTTTGAAATCTTGACATCTAATTCTCTTTGAAAAGCTGGTCTGGATTTACAGAAGTGGTCAGCTCTCCCAACTGGAGTTCTGTTTTTGAAAGAGCTCATTTGCTGAGGGGAGGTCACTGAGACAACGGGCAGGTTTTCAGAAGTGCCCAGTGTGGGACTTTGAGATGTTTTGGAAAAGGGGAATAAGACTCAAAACATGAATTTAGGGCATGAAAATCCAGATTTACACATCCTTTATCAGTTGAAGCCTGAGATTATACATTTGGACTTCATAAAAAGTCTTTCTATGAAGAAATTATTCATATATTTTCATATATTCAATTAAGCAAGTATCTACCATCTTCATCTTCTACAACACAAAAAGCCATGGATAGCCTTTTCTTCCCATTACATCAAGTTTCCTACACAGGACAATTTGGGGGAAACGAGATAGTTTTTCTCTCTCTGTTTAATATTTACAGAAAGGGATTTTTATTTTATTTTATTCTATTCTCAAGTGATATGAAATTTCCTTCTGAATCATGAACCTTTTCACTTATCTACATTCCTTTTAAAACTGACTGGGATTGAATGGAAGCCTCAGAGTTTCTATTTCAAAAATATCAACGAGTGTGAAAAAATGTTTACTTATATTTTCCAGGTGTGATAAAATGGTTTCTCAACAAGCCCAAATTTGGAAAATGGAGATGCAAAATGCAGAAAAAGACACATCTGTGTGAACTTTTTTCACACACCCACTAAAGGCACGATATTGATTTGAATTTTTACTGTATTTATTTCAAGTAAAACAAGAGAGCAGAAAGATCTCTTCCTAATGAACAAATCAGATGTTCAACACAAGTCTTCCACTGAGACAATTCCTGCCATAAGAAATATTCCCCCTTCAGTTATCAAAGAATCAATCATAAATGGTTTGGGTTGGAAGGAACCTGAAAGATCGTTTACTTCCATGCCCTGCCATGGGCAGGGACACTTTCCACTACCCCAGATTGCTCCAAGCCCCGTCCAACCTGGTCTTGGACACTTCCAGGGATGGGGCAGCCACAGCTTCTCTGGGCAACCTGTGCCAGGGCCTCACCACCCTCACAGGGAAGAATTTCTCCCTAATATCTAAACTAAATATCCTCTCATTTATTTTGAAACCCTTCCCCCTTGTCCTGTCACTGCCTTCGATAAAATTCCCTCCCCACCTCTCTTTAGCCCATTTAGGCACTGAAGGGGCTCTAAGATCTCCTCAGAGCCTTCTTTTCTCCAGATGAATACCCCTAGCTCCCCCAGCCTGTCTCCAGAGCAGAAGAGCTCCAGCCCTTGGAGAATTTTCATGGACCCACATATGAGTTACACCTTCACCTGAGTGCCAGCAGAGAGGGAACAGCAACAGGGCATGCACTGAGTCAGTATCACTGCAGGTTTTGTTAAGCACTTTATATTTTCTCCTCTTCTCCCTCTCCTTCCTCATTTTTAGCTTGCAACACCAAAAGGTGTTGGAACAAAGGCCCTCTGATGTTGTCTCACGGCAGAGGGTCAGATAAGATGATCCCACAAGCTCCCCTCCATCCATTTATCCTCCAGTTCTGTGATATGATTCAATTTCCTGGGGATTAAAGACCAGGTGGGGTTAATGGTGCTCAGCTGCAGCAGTAAGCCTCCAGCTCCTTTTAGATGGTCAGTGTTCATCCCTACATGTCAACCATAACTTCTGGTCTCTGGGTTTAAGAGCCCTGAAAAAGCCATCAGGTTTTTCCATGGCCACCTGGGTACACATCCTGCCCCAGAAAAGGGCTGGGAACAAAGCCCAGAGGTAATGACTTCTGGATAAGCACTGCTGCATGTGATTCCTTTATGTTTTGCCCTGCTAAGCAAGGTGTTAATCAAAGCCCAAGCGCTGCAGTCATGGGCATCTTGCAAGGAATTTCTTGTTGATCAGGGAGGTCTTCATCCACTGCTTATTCTTGGGAATGCTGAGAGAGCAGGTACCAAGCAATCCTTTCTCAGCACAGGGAACTCTTCCTGAACCTCACCATCTGCTGAAGGCAGGGCTTGGCTTTCTCTGTGCGCAGAGCTGTCCAGGCCATCAGCACAGTCTGGTGCCAGGCTGCCAGCAAAGGAGTCCTGAAATGCCTGTGCCTGCAGTGCAGCCACTGGGTGGGGACACAGCGGGATTGCTCGGGCAAAACTGGGATGTAGGGTGGAGCACACGGACAAAATGCCCAGGAGGCAGCAGGGATCTCATGACACAGGGGAAGACAACACACCTCAGCAGTCGTCAGCAGTCCAGCCTGGGGAAAAACTTCACTACATCTGCCTCAGCCTGACCTGGAACTAAATAAAACATTTACTGTGCCCAAACTCATTATTTGTCAGGGCCCAGGGTGCTGCCCTCATCCTGGGAATATGTGATCCTACCTTGTCGTTGCCCTCCAGTCCTGCAAAGGGCACCAATCAGTGCTGAAAGATTTTCCAGCAGAGAATCAGAGAATGGTTTGGGTTGGAAGGGACTCTTAAAGGTCACCTAGTCCAATCCCCCTGCAGTGAGCAGGGGCATCTTCAGCTAGGCCAGGTTGCTCGGAACCCCATCCGAGCATCCCACTCACCTCCTGCACTGGGAGCTGCTCCCAGCAGGAGAGAGGAGCTCAGCGGGGAAGGGGCTTTCTTGCAGCAGGAAAACCAGGAAAAACAGATCCTGTGCCAGCCCCCAGCAAGCCACAGGCACAATTTCTGATCTTCATGAAATCATCAGCCCACTGTCCTGGGAATAAGGGCTGAGATAAACTGCCCAGAGGACCTGCTGTGCAAACAGCGGGGAGGGGGAATTTCTTCCCCTTAGTAGGTAAATTATATAGTTTATAAGAAAGATTATTTACCTAAAGGGATTTAGCTATTTCAAACCTTGAGATGTGGAGCATCTGGGCCATGGAGCCCCATTGCCCTGCATGCAGGCAGGGGGCACGGGCAGAGACACCCCCCCAGCAGCTACCACAGCTCCTGCAAGGCAGGACAGCTGCACATAAATGTGCAACTCATAAAGCTGGAGGGGCTCTGCAAACTATTAGGTAATTAAGCAAAGTGAGGGCTTGGAGCACCCGGCTGCTCCTTCCAGCCCATGGCTGAGCTCTCTTTAGAGTCTGATTGGATAAAGGATTTTTATTAACTTCATATTTTTGCTTCTAATTTTCCTCTCTTTGCCTTTCATATTGCAGGCCCTGAGCTCCTCTGGTCTTGTGGTGATGTTTATTGGCACTGGCAGGTTGCAACACCCCTGCAGGCTTCCCACAGACAGACCCCAGAGTGCAGACCACGAACCGAGGCAACTTCATATGCTGCCTCTGCTGTGAAATTGCTCAGGCACTTCCCTCATGGTTTTCCTCTCACCCTCCCCACCTTCCCAGCTGGAGCCTCCTCCCCCCAGCTGTGCCTCTCCTTTTCCAGGAGAAGAGGCAGCAGGCCCAGAAAAGCAGCTGGTTCACAGGGCATCGCCAAATTCATCTCTTTGCTGCTCCTCGAGGCTGTGGCTCAAGGTAGAAAAAGAGTCCCTGTGTGCAGGGATTGAACAGGCACAGACTCTGCTGTGTGTTGCAAGCAAAGCCAGTTTATTGTACAAGTTACCAGCATTTTATAGTCTACTACTTCTGGGCAAATCCATAGGCTCAAACCCCCCTGCCCCATTCCCACAGCAACATTACCAAGTCCTTGCAGATTCCCTCTTGCAACAGCGGTGTCCTGGCTCATCCCCCTTCTGCGCCAGAGGTTCAGGTCATGGCGTCCTGTTCATCCCATGTTTTGCCTCTTGTTCTTGCCTTGGGCTTTTTTTTGTCTCTGCTTCTTCTTCTTGCCTTTTTACCTGTCCCATGGCTTTCGTGGCACCAAGGCTAGAAGGTCTGCACAGCTATCAGCTTTCGTTGCTCTCTGGCTCCTATCACCTGTGGGCTGCAGTGGCCACCACCTCTGTGTAGGGCAGGAGAGACAGACAAGTGAAGGATGGAGGGAGGGGGGTTTGAAGCACCAGCAAAAGGCTTGGGCGTCTACTTTTGACTCCACCCTAGACCTGCTTCTTCTTCAAGGTCATGTAAGTCCTGGCAACAGAGGGATGGTGATTGCCCCCTCCCTGGAAACATTCAAGGCCAGGTTGGATGGGGCTCTGAGCAACCTGATCTGGTGGAAAATGTCACTGCTCATTGCAGGGGCTTGGACTGGATGATCTTTAAATGTCCCTTCCAACCCAAACCATTCTATGATTCTATGATTTTTCAGTCAGCCCCATCCAACCTGGATACATGGGGAACTTCACTTCCATCCCTTAAATGCACTTTTCACTCACATTATCTTCCAAGTGAGCTTAAAAATGTGAAGGTTTATTATTGTTGCTGTAGTGCCAGTGTTTGAGCACCTACTGTTTGCTCAGAGAGCTCCCCAACCTCTCTTTTCAGCAATAAGCACCTCTGTGGAAGCTTTCCACAGCCTGAAATAGTTGTGCCCTGGGATTTATTTAACCTCCTGCAGTTGCTTGTTGTGCCCCATCGAACAATGGGCTCCACTTTGCCAGGAGGCCGGATCGGCTAAATTGGCTTTTTCTGCGATGCTCATAGGCACATCTGGTAGCAGCAGCTGGCTGCCAGCCCAGCCTCCCCTTTTTAATATCGCCTTGGGGTTTTACTGGTAGTGTCTCTGGACAGTAGGAGGCAAAGAGAGAAGTGTCAAACCCTCAGAGTGCCACCAGTGAATCCCAATAAAAGGCGAGCGGGAAAGCGCCTGTTTGACGAGCACGGTGCCCGGGTTTGGTGGCCCTCCAGCTGCTTGTTATAATAGCAGGGGAGTGGCTGGATCACTTGATGATTTATTCCAGCCCCTTGTCCTAGTTCGAAAGAAACATAAAAGGTGCTTTGTTTCCACGAGCAGGAGATGGGGAGCGCTCCAGCCTCCAAATCTCCCGCCTGCCAACAGAGCCCGATGCACTCCCCCCATGTGGGATCCATCTGAGCCTGAAAACTTGACAAGGAATGTCATAGCAACACCAGGATGTTCCCCCATCCAGCACAGCAGCGGCTGCTTATTTGTTCAGCTCTCAGCTGCTGTGCACAATCAGTGCAACGCGGGGCGTGCGACGGGCTCTAAAGACATGCGGGTAATCTCTGGCTGTGCTGAAAGGATGGGCTGTCCACAGGGAGTGCTTTTGGAGCCGCACTCAGCATTGTTTAAGCTCCCAGGCATCTTGTCTGGCTCTCACAAGCCCTCATGCCTCCCAAGCACTTGTAAAATTTTCAAGCTGAGCCATTTCCACCCTTTTGGGGCTGCTGCCAGTGTTCTGTGGGAGTGCCCCAACCCAGACTCTGCAGCCTCTTTAGGTTCCTGCCTTCTTAACAGACTGTATTTAAGACCCAAAAGGTGATGTTGGATCTGGACTGACACATCTGTGATTATCCGTTTATTTATTATGTATTTTAAAGCCCCTGCTCTTTATGGCTGCAAATAAAAGGAGCACAGAGAGACATAACCAACGCCTTTGGCAGATTGGGAGTAGCCTGGAGCAGCAGTTCTGAGCAGCAGTGGCTGCTGCTGTCACCCTGGGAAGCAGACAGGTTCATCTTTGGAGAAGGGCTTATCCAGGGACCCTTTCAGCATATCTGTGCTGTGGCACAGGCACTCAGAGGAGCCACAGACGGTTAGAAGCCTATGTAGTTATCATAAATTTAGTTAAAAGAAGTTTGTCTGTATGTAGGGCATTTGCTGGGAGAAATTCTGTGTTTGGGGGTCTGTTAGAGGACATGCACTGGTAGCAGTCTCCTTTATTGTAATTAAATGAGTATAAATAATTCAAATAATTTTAAAAGTTTATTGGAAACAGCAGAGATCTGTGTATCAGGATCTGACTTGGGTTTTGCTTCCAGTGTCACTGCTTTGTTCTGAATAGTCATGAGGTGTGGTGTGAGATAACTCTAAAATATGCGGTCACCCCAATAAAGTAATAAATTATTATTTAAAACCATTTCTACACAGTCCTTTGCAATCTCTGGACATTGACACTGTTCTCTCTGATCTGCAAATTACTTCAGGGAGGCATTTCCTGCATTTGCTGAGGCTACCTGGTATTTTTACTTATACTTTACAAATGGAAAAGCCCTGACAGGTCAAAAGCCCTACCCAAGTCAGATATATTAAGAGTTCAGAATTGAATTTCACGTTCTGGAGTTAGGAGAAAACCCCAGAATCAATAAATACATATTAAAGGACTAAAGTGATATGTTTAGCTGCCTGATCTTTTCCCCATGCAATCCATCCACTTCTCTCTGCCACAGTGAGAGGTTTCTCTTACCTGCTGGAAGAAACTTTTCTTCTGGAAGAAGACAAAAGGCTTTGTCGTGTTACATGGCAGCCTCCAAGGGAGCAGGGAATAGTCAGGTGAGTGAAAAGCTCTGCTCAGAAATTACTCAGTCCATGCTGGAGAAGCCAAAACTGAGTTTCAGTGGCTTTTCTTTGCCCTGTAATGCTCATTTGTCTCAGGTTGTTGTTTGGGATTCCAGGCTGGATGCAGCCCTGAGCAACCTCGTCTAGTGGAAGGTGTCCCTGGCCATGGCAGGGAGCTGGGATGAGATGGTCTCTAATGTCCCTTCCAACCCAAGCCATTCTAGGATTCCATGTTTCTGTGATTTATCACGCTGGCCAGATCCAAGGGACATCCAAATCCTTCCTCCATCCTTGGTTCCAGGACAGCACTGGACACTGATGGGCAGGAGTGCCCAAAAGGATCTCAGCCTTTCAGCTTTTTGTTTTCTAGTGGAAAAGGAGCTGCAGTATTCCCAAGGCAGCAGGATCACGAGCCATCACAGATGGTTCCAGCACCACTGGCGTTTCAAAGGGGCACCACTGCTCAATGGGATTTCCTGAGTTGCTCTTTATCCTCTCTCTGCTGCTGTCCTTCTTGGTCACAGCTTCTGGCACTGCCACCAAGGCTCTTTGTCCAAGTAACGACATTTTTTGCCCTGACTATAGAAAAACCCTTGCTGGTTTTGGCACTCCCTACACCTGCAGACAGTCAAGTCCAGACTCCGACTGACCTCACCATGCCTATCTAGGTCATCCTGCAGCTTCCTTCCCCATGGATATTTCCACCTCTGAGAAACTGCCACCCTCTGACAAGTAGTGACTCAAATGAGCTTTAACAACAAAGGGAAAACACCCAACTTTAAAAACACCTTTTTATTGTTGCTATTTCTTTTAGTGCTTGCATGTTCTTAAACTACCAGCTGGTGCAGTCCAAGGATGCTGTGTGGCTGCCTGGAATGTGCTTGGCTCTCTGGAAGCACTGCCATTAACAACTAATAAACGTCAAGATAAACTCCATGACCGCTGATTGTTGCATCCAGACCTGAAAACTCCCTGGATTGCTTCACCTTTAAGCAAAACCACCGCCTAGCTGGATTGACACATTTTTTTAGGGCCAGGAGGCACTATTAGATTTTGAAATTCAACCTCAGGGACAGATTTCAGGCAGAGAACATCTAATATCCATGGCAGGCTTGATGGAAAGCAGTGGAGGGCAGAGCTTGATGTGAGCTGCCCATGTTCATGAGCTGATCACCATCGTGAGGTGACTTTGGAATCCTGGTCACCTGCTGGTCCAGTTAAATTATGGACATCTGCAAAATGTAAGTTGAGAGACTCCCCATGTCCTTGTGGCACACCAGTTGTGTTTTATAATGATTCCAAAACAGCTCTGAGTGAAAATAAGCCACCCGGCACAAGCGCTAACACAGGCAGGGTGCAGAGCTGGAAAAGAACTGGAAAAAATTAACTGATGGTATACATTTCCTATGGTTCCTTTCAGTTAACTCACTGCCATGCTTGAAATGCTTCCTTGCCCTATGAATCTGCTGCGGTGTATTTAGCATATTACCAGTATAAAATGATGCAAGTGTGAGTTTCTTTTATCAGCAAAGTCCAAACTACTTCCCTCCCTCTAAACCAGGGATGGAGCTGAACCAAAACCACAGATCTGAGCACTCCCTGAACATTTGGGCAAGTCTGGATCTTCAACCTAGCATCATGTGCATTTCTGACTTGTTAATAGGCCCACACCTAAGTCCTAAATCCAAAAGTTGTTGGATGTGGAGTTTGTTTCTTTTAACAAAAGTGATCCAAAAATTCATTTCTAGGAGACAGGCTATGAGGGAGTTTGGTTCTGACAAAAAGCTCATTACTTTCTCTAAACAAAACACAAAGGAGAAACTGGAATGTTACCCTTCTTGTGTGTGGACAGAGATTTCATTTTGTTCCAAAATTCTCCCGGCAAACACCATAGTTTGGGGCAAACCAGTGAAATTTTACAAGGTGAGGAAATGATATATGTCTTTGGGGATTCGTCCTAAAAGGATCTGGGATTTTTATTCTCTTTTTTTTTTT